>JAMLFY010000009.1:8604873-8669975 GCA_030441495.1 Dalbergia oliveri
AAAATGCACTGCCCTTACTAGAAACGTTGAGGATTTTAGCTCATGCATCAGTTAAGTAAGGTCAAGATTCATCTTATTCATATTATAATTCATCTTGAACGATTGAAGTATTTAAATGTAAACTGATTCAAGAGAAGGTCAACTTTTACTTCTTGTTCAAATTTGACCCCATGGTCTTCAGCCTTCTGAAGTTTGCTATTATTGTCAACAATGATCCGCACACTTCCTCCAGACATCACCGTCTTGGTGACTCGCATTAGCGCATTTTGCGGAGCAGGTCTTATTAAACATGCCATCAAGAGTTGGAGCATCTTTGCTCCACTCTCAATCATGCTCACTTGCTCCTGAAGGTGACCGTGCGAGACTCGGCTAAAATATAGCAGCGACTGCCACATTTGCCTTCTCCCATTTTTCCTTCTCCCGCGAAAACGTGCCCGTTGCCTCAGGCGCATCTTCAGGCGCCGCGGCATAGGGGTAGTTAGAACAAAGTTGCTTTTCATATTGAAGAACAATATCCAAATTAGTTTTCCATTGTTTGTAGTTTGTACCATCCATAGGTTTTTTGCTCAAGATAGTAGCTAAAGAATTGAATGAAGACATTTTTCTAAAACAATGAAAAAACACACTAATTGCAACGGAGAATAACAACAAACAGAGATAGCACCTAGTAGATTCTAATAACTACTACTTGTTTATTGTTTAACAATCCATTAGTTATCTTATAAAAAGGCTTAATTAAAATACTGTAAAACTAATATTGTTATTTTGGGCCTTCAATTCCATTGAGAGCCTCAATGGGAGGGTTAGAATTTTACCAAAGTTGAATGTATTTAACCATTGTTTACTTTCAAAATCATCTTTAGTGTCGAAAGTGTTGCCGACATGGCCGTACAAAACTTTACTAAAATTTTGAAAAATATTAAGGTTTAATCTAGCAAAATCCAATTATCCTTATCCATGGGCTTGAAGTGATAACCATTTCACTAATAAACCCACAATTGGAGCCACAGATTTAATACTTTTAAAAAAAATTTAAACCTTCACCCATTCAATTTTTTAAACTTTAGAATTTTCCAATTTCAAAATGATTCATTCAAAAATAATTTTTGTTTGATTTAAAAAAAAACTATGTAAGTAGGTTTAGCCGATGAACGTGCATCACCTAACTTAACTTAATTTTGAAAACATTAAGGTCCTAAAATCTGGTCACTTCACGGCAGCGTGTGCTCCACACAATCATGATACATGATTGTTGTATGAGCGTGTGTTATTCCATGACCATTTTAGAAAACCCACAAAAATTTATTTTCAAGAAACAATTTTCTCTTAGGAATTATTGGAATTATTTTTCTAGATTTTAATTCCACAATAAATTAATCCCATTATTAATCTTGATTTCTTATCGAAAATCATAATAATTGATAATTAATCTAGTGGATAACTTAAAATTTAAATAATCGCATAATAACTATATACTAGTCGTATCATGATAAAAGTTACTATGCATATATGACATGTGATTATGCAACAATATGGCACCATCCTATTCTATATGGCATGTTATTACAAACATCATGTTAATCGCACATATAATTCATACAATTCAATAAAAGCAATAAATAATTAAACAAATAACTTTAATCCATGGTTTTCCTATTATTTAAAAAAATTAAAAAAATTATAACTTTGGAATTCCTCTTTTGTCTAGCCCACAGGATCCGCTTCAAGCCCCTTTAGGGTATCCATGGGCCCGAAAGCCCAAAAAACACAATCCTTGGTGAGAAACCCTAGGACACGAAAGAGGAACCCTAGCCGTCGAGGACGCCGCGCGTCATCCGACTTCGTCTTAGGACCGAAACTCCAAGGGAAGGACTACCACTGAGGAGACGAGACGCCTCGCAAGAACCACCCAAAAATGGTGGCTCACGCACTTCACGCGCGGCTCCGCGGTGCGTGAAGGCCACTTTCAGCCACTGTGCGGCGCGTGGCCTTCTGCCGCTCCGCCACCATTTTCTCGTCTTTCCGTCCTTTCCAACCATATATTGATCATCCAATTCTAGATCCGAGGACCATGAAAAGTCTCTTCGCAGTGTGTTGATTGCTCATCTTCTTCGCGTTCTCGATCTTGAACTTTTAGGAAATTCGAAAAATACATAGGAAAATGCGAAAAACATAAAATAAAGCAAGGAGGAAACCTAATCATATGGGATTAGCCTCCTTGTTACAAACCAAGAGAAACACAAGAGAATCTAACCATGGATAAAGCGATTAACCGATTAAAAATTAAGACTTTTACCGAATATGAACTATAAGCGAATAAATAACATGAAATAAATAACAAATATAGAAAAATAAGGTGCCATATTTTTCAAAAAAAAATTTTTGAAATAAATCACATGAAATATAAATTAATATCAAAACTGGTTCTTTCCTCATCGTATCCTTAATACCAATTGTAGGATTATCAACGAGAAACGTGGAAGCACATCGACCGTCATCGACGTAGGAAAAATAGAACCTTCATTGTTTTGATTACCTGGAGGACGCAATGAACCAAAAGCTTCGATCGGTGGTATCCGTTCTCTTACATATTTCCCAGCACCATCTCTCGAGGGGATGGAGTGGCTGTGTGGAAACGTTCAGATGATAACGCCTGCCTTAGGGTGTCTGTTCTAATAAAAACACTTAGAGAGGCACAAGGGTGAAAAAATTAGTTTATATATGCTGAAGTCCAAGACCTAACCCTAAGCCACATGGGTCATATTGTTCTTGGGCTTTAATCTCACTAAAGTCTTATTGGACTTAAGTGACTAAAGAGCATATAACCCAACAATCTCCCACTTGCTTCAGATACAACTTGAGTTCATAAACCCAGAACCATGTATCCCATAAGCCATCATCATCTAATAATATACCCCATCCCTCTGTCTCAAGCTAGCCTCAGGATCTACCATTTGTCATCTATCAAGGCTCCTATAATCTACAGAAGATTATCTTAATTCATGTCTACTCCACTAAAAGCCCGAACGTAACTCCAAGAATAATGACACTTAAAACATGAATATGCATCGCCCCTTTATAGAATGTCTATAATTGATTGACTAGTTTTCTGTTACCAATCAATTATTTATTTCCTTGACTTATGGTTTCTCTAATGGATTACATGCACTTGCCAATGTTTCATATCCAAGTACCAAACATATCAAAGGGACATTTCTATAAATTCCATGTTGTTTATCTCATAAACACCAATAACCAAATAGTTTCAATCCCAAAATACCGAGTTATTGGCCATCAATAGATCGAACCTCACCCGTTGGTAAATCAAAGATGAAAATATCGACTACTATTTAAAAACCTCACCCTCTATGCTAACCTTTTTTTTAGCAATCAATCACTCCCCCATCCCCATGTACTTCTCCTTATATTTTGGCATTTTTGGCTCGCCCTCTCTTTTTCCCTTTAGAGAAGGAGTGACGTTTATTAGCTCCAAAACCCTTCAAGAAAACTATTGTAGCACATGTTTTTAAGGACAACAAAGGCAAATTTTGTTAAAATACTTTGAAAAATGACTAATAGTTTGCTTGACTTTCTGAATGCTTGAGGATCATTCTTGTATACATATAAATTAAATTCGTGACATATTTTTTACAATATCATGACTTCACATGATTAAAATCTCATTCAAAGATTTTAGGATCTTAAGGATGTGAAAAATCTATTCAGAAAGTGAATTTAAGTATATAAGAATCTTGAGAAAGTAAGATAGGACATCAGAAGCAAGTCTAGGCCTTTAGAAAGTGTTTCATGTCTTCAAAGTCACTCATGTCATTAGAAAGTGATTCATGTATTCAGAAAAGTGAATCATAAGTTTCAGAAAGTGCCATGACAAGTTGAGAAAATAGTTTCTCATGCCTATATTAAGCACATTATCATCAATCACAATTGCAATCATCTCTGAAGAATACCAACATCATCTAAAGTTCATCATCAATTTCAAAGAATAGCTTGGAAGAAGCATAAGAGACTCTAAAAGTGTAGAAAAGCATCAAAAACTACATGTAGATCAGAAACTACACTTGGCCAATAAACTGAATGAAGATTTGAATTTCAAATGAAGTCAATGACTTATAAAGTATTGATAAAGACATGTCAACTTTATATAGATATTCCTCACCTTCTAGAAAGTCTTCACATAAAGTAAAGTTCAGAAATCATATTCAAGATGAAGAATTAGTTTCTGAAGCATTATTTAAAAACCATTGGCATGTGTCAGGCAAGGCTTGTTAATTATGCTTTGTTGGGTAAATTGGTTTGGAGCATGATGAATGAATCTTATACGCGGTCCAACTTCTATCATCTCGGTGCTTAAAGGGAGTCTCTCTTTAGAATAAAGCCTATAAAGATTCTTCTTATCTTTGGCAAGGCATTATACTTCTCTTCTCAAGGAAGGTTACAATTTATCCATTAGGTCTAGCCCTTGTGAGATGATTGATTTTGTTCGTATTTTGGATACTACCATAAAGTTCACAATCTTTGGTAGGATAATCAATGGCATTATCATGTATTTTAGCAACACCATTGACCTAAACAAGTCAAACTATATCTTGATTCTCTTACCTTCCTTCACTGGATGAGTGCAAGGTTATGTGGACCTAGACAGTGTCTGAAGTATGTAGGTATACTTCTACTAGTGGCTATAAATGACTTCTTGATCAATCCTTGGACTGATACTTTATGCCTCAGTGGACATAGGTGTAGAGATTGGATGGCCTTGAAAAGTATAGATTCTTCGTCTGGTTGATTCTTCGTGGGTCCCTTCCTATTGCCAGAATCTCTCTATAATAGAAGCATTATTCCTCCTATATAAGTGTTTACAGGCTAGTGAGCCCCTCCATTGCTCTATGATCTGATCCCTTGCAACTTTGCAAGCGAATGGCACTATACATACTTGACCGTTTTTATATGAAAATGGCTAAACACAAGCACTACATTGTGGGGCATAAACGGATAAAACTAGTTACAACAAATTTGTGCATGAGGCTTGGCTAAAGACTTAAAAGAGAAAGATAATGTTTATAAAAAAAGAAAGAAAGATATATATATATAGAGAGAGAGAGAGAGAGAGAAAGAGAGAGATATAATATAAACCACACATGCCCTTTTTTTTTAATCTCTTTTCCTATCTCTCTTGTTCCCTGTCTTCACTAAGAATTAAAAGGCGTAACAAAATCACTAGCTTTCGTCTGGATGTTTTAAATAACATGTAGATGAGATCAAAGGTCATGCACATTCATTTTATATATTCATTTTATGTTGGCCTATTTAAGTGTTATGGACTTATCCTTTAGGAGCCATTCATTTCAAGCTATGATGATGTATTCTCAAAATAATATCTTGGGAATGTATTGTTTCCACGTTTGTTACAAGTTTTGTAAAATTATTCCCTACGAGTATCAATTGTCTCGGAAAGAAATATTCCCTTAATTCAATGATATTTTTTCCACCATGAAAAGTAGGAATAAAACATTCACATGACTTATGAATGAGAATTATTGAGCATAAATACTAAAACATCCCTTAATTTTTTCACTTTCACCACAATTTTATCTTTACCTAGGCTCATCTGCACAAATTAATTTGTTTACAGTGCACAAACCATTCACACCAGATTCCCAACTTCATTTCTTCTGAGGTTTTTTTTTACTCACCCATACCTGCTATCTCTTACTTTGTGCATTTTCTAGAAATTATTGACTAATGGAGTGATTTTTTTATGGTAGAGCCTTCTCCATTAGTCTGACTAGAAGCTCCTTCCAAAGTTTTCCTTCTCGATTGCTTTCCCTACATGTTCCGATGGCTTAATATAAAGGTTTTATTTTGGGATTTATTTATGGTTTTTAATTAAAATTTTTATGATTATATCATTACCATTATGTTGTCGTTTCCTATTTATTTGTCAGACGGGGTTAGAAATCATATTGGCATATGTATCAATCATGAACAAGTGTTATCATATGTGGTGTAAATGTGGCATTATTGGCAACAGCGATGGAGTTCATATATATATATTATATATATATATATATATTCTTTTTCCTTGTGTGTGTTGGTCTGTTTACTCTTGTTTCTTCTTATGTTCAACCACTGACACAGAGTTTTGTTTGCAAGGTTTCTGAAGTAAAAGTGTAGTGACAATTAAATATAGAGGAAGAGATTTATGAGTTTTAAAGTACTAAAAATGTAGCTGAGCAAATGACAAACCGGTAGCTAGTAAGTAAAGCTCAGGATAACTGCTTTGAAAGTCTGAATGTAGAATGGATATCTGGATCATTTTATTACTTTTTAAGTTTACAAAATTAATTACCTTTTTCCAATTAACTTTTACAAAGATTTTATTATACAACTAATGTGAGAGGAATTTTATTTGGATCATTTTATTTAGGAAGTACTCATTTGAACAACTAATGGGCATTGTTAATTACTGCAATTCTTTGCTTTGTTGGCAATAGTTTATAGCTCATGCAATTACATATGGGCAAATGAATCCATACAAGACAAATATTGTATACATCTATATTTATAAAGTAATTGTGGGCTCCTTTGTAAATTGTGCATTATATGCTTTTTGCCTTTGGCTTGCTACAAGTCTTTATTAATTTTTATTATGTCATCATATTTTATTTCTTCAAGAACAATTTTATATTTTTCTCAACATTACTAGGGAGTGTGGCATCTTATCTTCAAAACAGGTGTACTTTTATGAATTTATTTCTTCTTTTCATTTTAGCTTCCCACAGTGAAAGACTCGATGTGTGACTTGAATCTATTGATATAATAACGTAGCTTGCATATCCTTTTATTATAAACATAATTAGCTTTCACTATTAAGCACATAACCTCCATGTTCGACATCCTGCTTCTGTAAAAAGGAAAGTTAATTTATGAAGCAAGTTGATTTTTTTTTCTTTTTGTTCTTTTATTTTCTCTTTTCACCTAGAAAAAGTTCGAAGAGGTAAATAAACAATATAATTTACTAAAGTTGTATTTATTGACATTATTCTAATTCTAGTTGATACTTAGAAAAATAGCTAAACTTATTGTACTTTAAACTTAAGAAGTAAAGTGTACAACCATAGTAATTAATGAAAAAAATTAAAAGAAACTAATAATACAATTTGTCATTTTTTAATAGATGCACATATATATTTTATTAAATGTTCGTATATTTTATGATATATATTTCATTTTATCATTTTATATATTTTATGATGTAGCGGTTATATTTCGATGGAATCTTTGTAACCTCTGAACATTAACTAGTACCTCATCTAGCTCAATACACAATCCATTTTCAGAACCTTGTTCTTTCAATAAAATGATTATGTTATATTTATCTTAAATTTTATATTATTATTATTATATTTATTATATTTTAATATTTCATTTCATATGCATCTTTCATATCATATCATAACCTTGTAATTTTTTTTTACTTTCTTTTGGAAATAGTAATTAAAGTGAATAATTATTAATATCACAATAAGATGTATAAAATATTTTATAAACATATATAAGATAACATAATTAACTGAAATTTTATACTTAACTAATTTAGAGTTTAATTTTGATGCACCAATGGTGTAAAATTATTTTATGCTGTCATTTGATCTAATTATTCCATTTGAATGACCTTTTAAGTATTAGATATGAAAGTCAACCATTATGACTTATTTGACAATATGTGATTAGATGATAGTATAAAAAATTTACATTGTCGGCACATTTAAGTCAAAGCCATGAATGTAAGGAAAATCAAAGTTATCAAAATATAATTAATAATAAGCTAAACATTTTCTTATAAGAATAAAAAGCAACAATTGTAAAGATACATTTGAAAAATAATTCTCTTCAAAATACTAAAACAAAGAAAATTATTTAATATTTAATCTATCTATATAAAGTCAATGAAAAAGTTAAAATTCTATTGAATAATTTTTTTTAATAAGATACATGATTGTAATTAAAATATTATAATTATTGTTACCAAAAAAATTATATTTTGTTATATAAAAACTCAATTAATTATTTTTATTAAACTAACTATGATGCAATTCCTTCTAATTGTAAATAAATTTGGACTTTAATTTTGATTTATCGAGAGTGTTTTTTTAAATAGTTATTAAATCATGTATTATCACAACACAAGAAATTTGATTCTCCTTCCGCTTCTTCAAAAGTCATGCACATATAAGGCTAATAAAAGCAAAATAGAAAAAATAGTACTCGAAGACTAGTTGCACAACATGTATGACCACAATACACAAAATCAAAGCAATTAGATAGTCTTCTAGTTTGCCTATGCCACAATAAGATCACTAAGCTAGCTTCCTTCCTTACTTATATAGAAAAAAAATAGGTGAACCTGTTATAGCAGCAAAATTCAATTTTTAGAAATTGATTGTAAATAACAAAAGACCAATTATCTATAAATGTCAACAACGACCTTTAGAATTCCTTTTCCAACATTTACTCTATGTACACCACTACTTAACTAAGCTTTTAAAGAAATAGAGAATTAAATTTAGTGTAAGCTTTAAACTATTAAATCATGTAACATATCATGAAACTATTATCAATCACCAATACATAAATAAACTATTATATAAAGGTATCATCATTCCTTTAAACTATTATATCATCAATATATATATATCATTATAATACTTGCAAGAGAGATACATAAAGTCCAACAAAAGAAAAGATACATAGCCAAGGACAAACCAAAAGCCAAAGCAACAAAAACACCTATTCCTTAATAAAGTGTTGTGTCATTAACAGGAAACATATAAAACCCGCAAGCCTTCTTACAAATATGTATGATCAAACCAATGGTTATCTCAATCAAGTAAAAACATCATCAAATTTGGTTTATTGCATTTTTTATAAAGATCACCCATCAAATTGTGAGCTATGTTTCAACTATAGCAATCTCTTTGAATATAGTGCACCAAGAGAACAATTAGCATAAATGAAAATTCTAAGGTATTAGTAATCTTGTCACTTGCAATTGAACCACGTATTAGAGCTATGACGGGCTACTAAACGCAGGTGGTTATCGATAAGCTTAGTTTAAATTTTCCAATAGGCAACATGAACTATTTGATTAACATGCAATAGGTATGAGTTCCTCAATACCCTCATATAATTATGGTTTAATTCCTCGATATGGGTGCAACATATCATACATTCATAAATATTTTCTAGCCAAAACCGCCAAATTGGTCCCTTTTAAATTTTGCATTGGATAAATTGGTTCCTCTAGAAAATAAATACCTAAATAAGTCCTTCCAATTTAAACTGTCATACACATTAGTTCCTCTAGGAAAAAAATCAAACAAACTAGTCTCTCAAAAATCATGAAAAGATCGAATTGATCCTTATATAAAGGAACTAAATTGTCTATTTTTTTATTAGCAGGAGCTTGTTTGGATTTTTTTTCAAAGGACCAATTTGAATTAATAACAAGTCAAACATAAGACTTATATTCCATAACAAATTAATTAAAGAAATTTGGGTAGAGCCTCCCCTAGATTAGGAATATCCACTTTAATTTATCAATCTTATATTTCAATTAAATAAATGACTAAATACCTATTTTGGTTCCTTAGAAATATACTAAGACTTTGTTTGGATTGATGGAAGGGGATCGAATGGGTGGAAGAGGATGGAATCACATAATGTGCCATTGTTTGGATACAAATTAATTGAATGGAATGAGATAGAAGGGGATAGAACCAATTTCATCCAATCCTACCAACTCTCCTCATCTATCGTCCCCTCCAATTTTGGTGTATGGGATGGAACCAATTGCCTTTCAGCCACCCTTTAATTGCAATTACCACTTTATAACCTAACCATCTTGATCTTTATGTGGTAGCAGCCATCGTTCTTCATGCTTCACTTGCTTAAATGCAGAACCTTTTTCTTATTTTGCTCTATTAGTCCCAATTTTTTGGTGATTAGTTATTATCAAAACTCAATCTTAATTAACAAATTTGAATCCAAATAAATTGGAAAATCAAAATCCTCTTCTCCTAAAAATGGGCAATAGAATATCAATTTTTTTGTTGACCTTATCTTTTATAAAAGGGGATTTTTCCCATAGGTCTGAACAAAATAGCACCAAGAAGGAAAGAGTTTAAGAGAGATACAAATAGAGAGCAATTAAACTGAGGTAACATAGACCTTTTTCATTTTGCAAATTTAATTTGTGTTTTGTTTTTTTTTGTTTGAATTTAATTTGTGTTCAATTAAATATCAGTATGTTTCCTTATGTTTTTGTGTTTTGGTAGTTTTTGTCAACTTTTGTTCAATTTTTCTTTTGCTCTTCTTTCTTAACTATGCTTAGTTCAAGTTTTGATAGACTTGGTCAGTTTCAGTTATGTATATACTTGGGACTTTTTCTAAGTTTAATGGTTATAAAGGTTAATTGAGGATTTGGAAAGGGTGGGCAAAACCAAATATGAAACTAGCTAATTAATCACCAGCTAGAGTACATGTGTAACGAAGACAAAGAAAGAATAAAAAAGAACGTAAAAGACAAGGTAATGTGTAATATTTTTGTCACCCCTATGAATATCAGCCACAAATTATGAATAAGATAGGAGGATTAAGGACAATCACTACAAGAAAATCATCGATTAGTGATCGAAATTTTGGTCGTTAAATGCAATATATTAGTCACTAAAATGTTTTGCGATTGATTTTGTGACCGATTTATCCTGTAGCTAGATTCAAAGTTGCTAAATTATTAGTGATCAATTTTTTGGTCACTAATATTTGTGACCAATTTCTCCCTCAACCAATTGGAAGATGTTGGCTTAATAGCGATCAATTTTTCGGTCACTAATATTTTGTGGCCAAATTTCTCCCTCAACCAATTGGAAGAAGTTGGATTTGTAGCAACCAATTTTTTTGTTACTAATTTTATGACTGATATATCGGTCACTAATGTGTGATCCCTAATAAAAAGAAAAAAATTAAATTTTTGAAATCTCACTTTTAATATTTAAATATATATCATCAAACAAGAAATTATATATCTATGCACAAAAAAACAAACTTAAAAATTGCCAATATACTTTAACAAGTTGTTAACATCATACAACAAATTAAGTTCGATCCAAATATTTCAAATTTTACAATAACATGAAGCCCTATAATATAAAATAAAAATAGAGATATGTATTAAAAACTCTTTGGACAATAAATTTTCAACACAATCATAACTAATTCTTACTTCCATGAGTCTTTAACAACTTCCATTAAGTCTTGAACTACCTCCTTTGAATCTTTAACGGTTTGTATGGAGACTTGAACAATTTCTATGGAGTCTTCCACTTCCTCGATTGAGCCTTCAACCCTCTCTAATGAGTTTTCCACTACCTCAATTGAGTCTTCAACCCTCTCTAATGAGTCTTTGACTTCCTCAATAATCTTCAGCCCTCTCAAGTGAGTCATCTACTTCCTCGATTGAATCCTTAGCAAAGAAAAAATATGCAACTTTGTAATTTCATAAGTCCAATAGTCAAGAGTACTTAGAATAAGTTGAAATCTGAAGATATCAAACTAATAAAACCACAAATTACATGCAACAAGTTAGAATGAAAGCTTCATGAAGATTGAAGAGCATATAATTATTAATGACTATTAAGTTTCCTTTTATTTATTTAGCTCACAAATTCATTAATCACACATTTGGTAACAAATGTAAATTTTTGTCCACAAGGAAAGTCCTCAAATAAAAGTGACATAGGTAACTAAAGAGCTTTTTACATCGTGAAAACATCACAAATCAACAATTCACATCTTGTGATTAACTGATAAATCAGAAAGCACTATTTCATGCTAAGGAATTATTAGAAAAGCCAATATAGCATCAAATCATAATCAAAACCCATAATTGGTCATCCACACACATTAACTTGTCAATCATGCAACGAAAGCACAATTCGTGTTTGAAACATCCTGTTACCGTCAGTGAAAAGTTAGTCGAATATTGGGCTTAATTGAGCCTATAAGTGACAAAATATTTCGGGTCTCTGGTCCAAGTATGGACGGTTGCGGCTGTGAGAACGAGCCGTACTTAAGAGGTGGAATCGTGGTGCAAGCGGGGCTGCGCTTTAAGTTGAACACGTGCTTTGGTTCAAACGCAAGCGGAACGGTTACATCAGCCGCAAGGAGTCATGGAGAGGGACGGTTATTCCCCACGGCAGTTAGATGTAGCCCTGGTAACCTTATACGTGCTAGACGGTTGTTTGGGATCATGGGCCATGCTAGCCTTAGTATAAAAGGGAAAAAGAAGAAAAGAGGAAGAGAGGAAGATCAATATAGACAAATT
Source organism: Dalbergia oliveri (assembly GCA_030441495.1). NCBI lineage: Eukaryota > Viridiplantae > Streptophyta > Magnoliopsida > Fabales > Fabaceae > Dalbergia > Dalbergia oliveri. The sequence continues at coordinate 8,617,277 of JAMLFY010000009.1, forward strand.
TCAATACTTTTTTTTCTTTAACCCTTGTTTCCTTTAGGAGTAGTGTAGTTGTAGTCTATCAATCTTGTATTTTTTTCGGTTTCCATGTACTTCAGTGTTATTGTTGTTATTGTACCGTGTATCATCAATACTTAATCATATCCTCGTTTTCAATCCTGAGTCCAAAGCTTATTGTTAGTAGTGTTTAGAGGACCCATAACCAAGAGGCAGATTCCCCTCCTTGGTGTAATTGCCTTTATTCTTGGGATCACTTAGGAATTTAGTTTCTTGGCTTTTGTTACTCATTTAACTTAGCCGAACTAAATTTTGCCACAACATATTTTGGCACGCCCAGTGGGACTTAAAGGATTGACATAATGAAATTCTAATCCCAAGGTTTGGATTATCAGTGGCGCAAGGAGTTGCGTTCAAAGAAATGAGCACTCCTGGTGCATGTCGACAAACGCTAGACATGGAAATCGAAAGGAGAAGATAGCACGGTCAGTACTTTAAATGAAGCAGGCTCAAGTGTGCCGAAAATGCTGCCGCTATTGATTCTCGAAAAAATGGGACTCCATCTTTGGCTCCGGAGTTAAAAACAATGAGGAGAAACAGCCCATGACTTATCCGCATTATTTATTCGACAGCATATGGAACTTGGGTGAATGATGTGATGCTCAATGTATTAAAACAACTTCCTAAGATTGTGCGACCGATGGTGATGAATGTTTTACAAGGAAACGAAATTATTCCTAACATGGGAATGATGCCATATAATGTTCCAGGAACTTTCCCTTTACAACCGTATGCAAACCGTGGAGGGCAAGTCAATTTGATTAGGAGGCCTATGAATGCAACAGGGCATTTAGGCTTACCACCATTAGGTAATGATAACCACGAAATGCATGCCGACGTGGAACATGCCTTCTGAAGAGAATGTGTCAAGCGGATGTAATGCAGAAGGACAATGGGCCATGGTTCCATATTCAACGGTACCCAAGGAGGTGGTCCGCCTATAGGTCCTATGAATTATGGTATTGGCCCTAATCAAGGGTTAAACTATACCTCCCTACAGGATCAGCCGTGAATGGACAGTTACCAAGTTCTTATGATGCATGATCAAAGAGGATTGAGGCCAAGACCACGGCTTTGAATTTGAATAACCTATTCGCTGGAAGAAGGGTTGTTGGCCCTCAATTGCTAGACCCAAATGTGATTGCAGAGGCCATGAGAAGATATTTTGGGGTCCAGTTAAAGCCGTTGGAAAGACCCATCTATAGGAGGCCTTACCCGAGTGGGTGGATAGGGTATCTTTTCCACGTGGCTTTAGAGTACCGGACTTTGTTACATTTTAGGAGAAGATGGTAGATCATCAATGGAGCATGTTGGCAAGTTTTTAGAATAATGTGTGGAGGCTGGGCAAAATGAAGCTTTAAGGCTTCAATTATTTCCACTATCCTTGACTTGGACGGCTTTCTGATGGTACTCGTCCTTGCCACCCAATTCATTCAAAATTGGATGGACATGGAGGGTTTGTTTCATGATCGTTTTTATAAGCCTTACCAGAAGCCTCCATCTTAGATTTATTTGGAATCAAGCAACAGTGAATGAACCAGTCTTTGACTTCATCGAAAGGTTTAGGAAGATAAGGGTAAATGCAGTGTACAATTGCCAGAGACTGAATGCACTTCCATAGCCATGAATAATATGCATCCACAACTCAGAGAAAAGCTAATAGTCTCAAAGTATGGTGATCTTAACCAATTGGCTTGGAAGGCTTCCAGAGTAGAACAATTCATTCATTAAAGGGATCAAAGGCGCTCAAATAAGATTGATGGTAAACTCTCAGTTTATTTCTATGGTTGAATGTGAGTCTAATGAGGAGTTCTGTGAAGAACAATTGTCATTGGAAGGAGAAGTAATGGCGAGATAGTCAAGGGTAAGCCATATTCATGCCCTACACTAACTCTGGCTAAAGGCAAAGAGAAGTTCAGACCCGAGAGAAGGAAGAATATTTGTTTGAGATAACAAAGGTTGATCAAATTTTTGACTTCTTGTTGAAAGACAAGCAATTGAAGCGCCTGAAGGACACAAAATCCCTTCTCCTGAACAACTGAAGAATAGAAAATATTGTAAGTGGCATAATTCTGATTCTCAATCTACTATCAATTGTTTAGTGTTCAGGAATGCTATCCAGAAGTCATTGAAGGAAGGCGGACTAAAATTGCCTGAAAAGAAAGTGCCAAGCATGATGGTTGATGCAGATCCTTTTCCACGCTTGATCAATATGGTATCAATGTCTGATGCAAGCCAAAGAAAAGAACAACAACAGAGAAGATGTGAAGAAAGGTTTGAATAAGATGTGGAGGCCAAATTCAGTGATAATAAAAGGAGAATCTAGCAAAGGGAGTGAAGCCGTTGTAGTTGCACAACCAGAGAGTACAAATGTCAAAGATAAGCAGAGCATAGGAGGAGTGTGTTTAATCGACTAAGTTTCCCAGTGAATCAGATTAGTTACACTTGGAGGCAAAATATTCAACAAGTTAACAATATGGTAGGCTAATTCAAGTACGTAAGAAATAAGTTCCAAAGGTTTGTTACCACGCTTCATCCAAGAAACCTCTAGAGGGAGCGGGTCCAATGTGCAACTACCTCAGGTGTCTAGTCATCCCTTGCCTAAAGAAAATAGGCGAGCCATGGAGTTAAGCTATTCCAGGGCAGCCCGTTATGAGAATTACTAAGAGATGATGCAAGGTTTTAGTCCAAGAAGATGATCAAACCAAAGTCCCGTCCTAATCAATCAGGATGGACTACGGAGAGAATACAAAGAAGGAGCCGAAGAAGGAGAATAAGGCACTTTCCAAGTCTCAGAAGCATTGGCTTAAAGGAAGAGAGCTTTTCTGAAATTAAAGGAAAGATTAAAGTCTCTAGAGAAGGGCAAAGTTGTGGCAGAAGATCTTCATGATGAAAACTATAGGGAAGCAGAAACTGAAAGCCGTGCGGAAATTATCTATCAATGAAGCCTCACAAAGTAAAGGCTTATGTGGAAGAGTTATTTAGATGGAGAATCTGATGATGACAGTGAAGATGAGTTGCTATCATTGCCAATGATGAGGATTTAGAGATGATGGCCATGGTGGGAATTTTACCCTCAGAGTTTTTGGTTGAGCAAGGGCAAGAGAGGCTTTGGGAGATATCATGGTGGAGGAGGCTGAATATATCTCCATCATAACTGAAAAGGAGAAGGAAGACCAATGCAAGGGAGAAACTGTGATTGTATTTGAGAGACGAAAAACCTCGCCATTTGAAACCGCTTTATATCAAAGCTTTGATTGATGGAAAGCCCTTCTGGGTTTTGGTTGATGGAGGGGCAATTATGAATGTAATGCCTTTGGTTATTTTAAAGAAATTGGGAAAGACCATTTCAGATTTAAAGGAGACTAATATGAAGATGACCAACTTTCCTGGAGGGACTACAACAGCCATAGGAATCTACATTGCTGAACTCACTAGGTTCTAAAATGGCTAGCACGGTGTTTTTCATGGTAGATGCCAAGCCGATATTCTCTTTTGTTGGGGAGGGATTGGATTCATGCTAATGAATGTGTACCTTCTACTCTCCATCAATCGTTGATGTCATCAAAGGAAGGTAGAAACAGTCCAAGCTGATCAAAGACCTTTTGCAGGAGAAGTGAAGATGGTAGAAGCAAGTTACTATGATCCAGAGTTTCAGCCATTGTCATTGATGAAGAAAGAAAAGGAAAATTTGATTAAAGCCATAAATCTTATGGCTAGGGGTTTCAGATTGAGGTTCAGGCCATACCACGGCCTTATGTGGATTTGTTTAATGAAGATGAACCATGAAAAGGTAGCAGAGAAGTCTTGGCAAGGAGGCTTATTCTACTAAATGCAAAATCTGGGATTGTGTTCGCAGAATGAGGCGAGAAAGAAGTTGGGAAAGAAGTTGAAGAAGAAGTGGACAAAGATGCATGCCCGCTATCAAAAGATCAACGAGGTTTGAAGCACAGGATCCATTGCTTGAAGTCAACTTGGAAGAATTGGAACCAAGGATGACTAAGATTAGTGGATTGCTGAACGAAGAATGTAAGAGAAATTGGTGCATCTAATTCAGAAATATAAAGATTGTTTTGCATGGGATTATCATGAGATGCCTGGTTTGTCAAGAGAGTTGGTTGAGCACGATTACCCATTAAACAAGGGTACAAGCCTTTCAAACAGCCGCCGCGATGCATCAATCCAGAATTACAGCCGAAGATCAAATTGGAAATTGAGAGACTGCGAAGGCTGGTTTTATTAGGACGGCTAGGTATGTTGAATGGTTATCAAACATTGTAGCTGTAATTAAAAGAATGGCCAAGTTAGGGTTTGTATAGATTTTAGAAATTTAAACTTGGCCACGCCTAAGGATGAGTATGTCATGCCTGTGGCAGATATGTTAATTGATTCTAGACAAGAAATGAAATCATGTTGTTTATGGATGGTTACTCTAGGTATAATCAAATATTGGTTGCTAGTGATGATGTACAAAAAACTCTTTTTGTTGCCCTGGGGCTATTGGTATCTTTGAATGGGTGGTTATGCCATTCGGTTTAAAGAATGCCGAGCAACTTACCAAAGGGTAATGAATGCAATTTTTCATGATTTAATAGGCAAAAGTATGGAAGTATATATAGATGATGTAGTAGTGAAGTCAGCCGAATTTTAAACATCTAGCCGATTTAGAACAAGCTTTTATTAGAATGAGGAAGCATTCATTAAAAATGAATCCGCTAAGTGTGCTTTTGGTGTCTTAGCTGGTAACTTTTTGGGGTTTTTAGTACATCACCAAGGTATTGAAATAGATAGGAATAAAGCTAAAGCCGTGTTAGAAGCTAAGCCTCCAACCAATAAAAAGGATTGGGAAAATTAATTTTATGAGAAGGTTTATTACTAACTCGGTTGGAAAATTAAAAGCTTTTTCTCCTTTATTGAAATTGAAACAAGCTGAGGATTTTGTTTGGGAAAGGAAAGCAACAAGCTTTCGACCAAATCAAGAGATGTCTAGCAAGCCTACCAGTTTTAGTACTCCCTGCCTGGAAGGCCGTTAAAATTATACATCTCGGAGGAGAAGACTCAATCGGGAGTTTATTGGTTTCAGGACTTAGAAGATGGAAGAGAGGCGGTGTATTATTAAGCCGTACACTTAATGATGCCGAGTCAAGGTACACTCCTATTGAAAAGCTTTGTTTGTCTTTATTTCACGCTTGTACTAAATTAGAATATTATTTGTTGCCAAGAGAAGTACTAGTCATATGTAAGATAGATATAGTCAGATATTTGGTAAATAGACCTGTACTTCAAGGGCGTTTGATGAAATGGGCCATAAAGTTAAATGTTTTTGCCCTTAAATTGTGCCTATGAAAGCCATAAAAGGACAAGCATTGGCGGATTTCTTAGCCAAGCACCCATGTGTGGTAGTGAAGATCCATTAGATGAATACCAAAATATGGTTGCAAGTCAACCGTGGGTATTGTCGTTTGATGGATCTAAGCATAGTGAGGAGCCAGAAGGAGTAGTCATCACAAGCTCTGATGGCAAAGATGATAAATGCCTTTTTAAGCTTGATATTCAATGTTCAAACAACCAAGCAGAATATGAAACTTTGCTTAGGGCTTAGGTTGTTGAATGCTATGGGTGCAAGCAATTCATAAAGGGAGATTCATAGTTAGTTATTAATCAGATAATGGGTGAATACAGATGTAATAGTCTAGAGTTAGCCCCTTATTTGAATGAAGTTATGGATTTGTTGTTTGAATTTTAGACGTTACAGTAGTTCATATTCCTAGAGGGAAAATGAGGCGGCAAATCAGTTAGCTTAGCATGCTTCAGGATATAAACTAATGCATGGTGGAATACGCCGAGGGTATCAGATTGGAGGGAAGAGATTATAAAGCATTTATTGGATCCCTCGGCTAAGGCAAAGCATAAGATAAAACAACGGGCTTTAAATTTTGTCCTAGTGGATAATGAGTTGTTCAGAAGGACACAAGAAGGAGTGCTTTTGAGGTGTGTAAGTTTGGACAAGGCTATGAGAATTATGGGAGAGGTGCATGAAGGAGTATGTGGGGCACATAAGTCAGAAGGAAAAATGAAATGGCTGATTTACTGTTATGGTTATTATTGGCCAACAATCACAGCTAATTGTTTTGATTATGCTAAAGGTTGTGAGGAATGTCAAAAACATGGCCCTCTTTAGTGTGTGCCGAGAGGAATTATACACCATAGTGAAGCCATGGCCTTTTCGGGATAGGCTATGGATTTAATTGGGAAGATTTACCTCCTTCATCCAAACAACATTCCTTCATAATTATGGCAACAGATTATTTTACCAAATGGGTTGAAGCTCAGCCGATGGTAAAAGTTACACAAGCCGATGTTATTAGGTTTAAACAAAATCAGATTATACATTGGTTTGGTATCCCTGAAACCATCACGGGACCAAGGGACTATATTCAGGAGATAGAGTGAAATCTTTTGTGCCCAGTATGGGATAAGGTTAACTCATTCTTCTCCTTATTATGCTCAAGCCAATAGACAAGCTGAAGCTACTAATAAAGTGCTCATTGATATAATTAAGAGGTATATAGAAAATCATCCATGCAAGTGGCATGAAACTTTATCAGAAACATTATGGGCTTATAGGAATTCCAGAGCACAAGCTCCTGGTTTAACACCATATAGGATGACCTTTGGACAAGATACTGTTTCCTCTAGAGATAAATGTGAAGTCTCTTAGAATGTCAAGACAACATCAGTTGAGTTCGGACGAATATAACCAAGCCATGTTTCAGGAGATGGATGGTTTCAGTGAGGATAGGTTGATGGCATTAGAAATATCCGAGCTAATAAAATTAAAGTAGCCACGGCTTACAATAAGAAGGTAAAGAAGAAAATTTTTTCTGAAGGCGATTTGGTTTGGAAAGTCGTGTTGCCTTTAGGATCCAAAGATGCAAATCTTGGTAAATGGTCCCCTAATTGGGAAGGACCTTACATTATTAGTCAAGTTGTTTATGGGGGAGCTTATCGGCTGGTTTCATTAGAAGGGAAGGAATTAGCTTAAGTATCAATGGGAAATTCTTAAAGAAATATTATCCTTCAATTTGGGAAACAAAAGGATGTTTATAATCCATGCAATATAAAGAAAAGAGGGCTGACCACATGCCGTTAGCTAGCTAAAGAGCCTACATTCTAAGTTAAGAAGCAACTATTTTGGAGAGAAAGCTGATCAGCCAGAGGAACGGTATCTCCAGTTGCTTCAATTTGCAAAGAATTGGAAGTAGCGAGCTTCCATCATGTTCAATCGAAGTTCCAGCCTCTACCATTGGTTGGTCCGCCTCAGAACCAGAAACGGCAAGAGAATGGATCCTGCGGTTTAGGAGGTTGCTGTACTTTCTAAGAAGGAAATTTTTTATTTAGTTATCAAATTAGTGGAAGATGAAAATAGCAAGGTGAGAATACATACATGTATATACCTTGGTTGTGATGGGAATATCTGAGTGAAGAAGGGGTATGCCCCGAAGAACGAGTAACCCTTTTTGGCATCTAGCGCTATAGAGCTTTTCTTTTTCCATTTAGGAGAAGGAGTTGTTCTCACGGCTGGAGAATTGAGTTAAATTAAGGAAGATGACATGCAAATGTGGAGATGTTAAAAGAGTAAAGGCGGGAAGTAAAGCAATACCTGGCATAGGGCTATCCATAGGAGAGGTAGAAGTGGTTCTTCTTCTTCTTCTTCTGAGGGGGATCAACATCAACCTTATATAACTTGTCCAGGTAGTTTTGGATGTTGTCCTTGAAAGCAGAGGATAGTACATTCCTCCACCACTCTAGAAAGTTAGGAGTCTCTGATGGTTCTGGATTATACATCACAAATCGGAAGTCGAGGAAAAGAGTTTGTTGTTCCTCCTCCATCTTCTTCATCTTTCTAGATTTAGAACGGTGCTCAATTGAAGAAACGATATGGCCATTGGGCTAGGATATCCTGGATAAAACCTAGTTGCCGTGCAAAAAAGTGGGAACAATAGGGCTTGGGAGGTTTTATACTTTCTAGAGTTTGGCCGTAGCCCACTCAAGATATCACAAGGAATGAGAACATGAGGGAGGTGATTTTGTAAGAGAATAACATCATGTGCTGAAGCAATGTAGGGGTCTATCCTAACCCACTTAGGACCAAACCTAGCATCACGGTAGGGGAAGTAATCTAGACTCTACCATAGGGGATCTCAAAAAGTTTGGAAACAATCTCATGAGAGGTCATAATGGTGACAGGTACAGCACATACAAGTTACCATATATGACGGGAAAAGGGTTCCTAGAGAACCGGGATAAACTCCAGGAGGTATACATTAGCCCATAGGTTCAAAACCACAAGGGACCCTGGACATTCTCAATGGAATTACCCTTCCATAGTTCCCCTACCATGTTAGACATGCTTCTATAGAAGGTAGACAGGAAAAGGGAACCTAAAGCTATTTGTCGATCAGACATAATGCAACTATATAAGAGTACTAGAACAACTAGTAGAGCTAGTGCAGAAGAAGTACTTATAGAGCCAAAACAAGAGGAGAGCAACATGCTCATCTTCAGCTACCCGGCCAAAGGTGTGAGAGTTGGCTCGGAGGAAATTGGAGTAAGGGGCTAACTTTTTGTTAAATTTCACACCCAAATTGTCCCAAAACGGTCACTGGATAGATTCCCGGAAGCGTACCAGAATGGCTGCTACATCCATCAGGGTTGGAGTGAGCATGCCAAAAGGGAATATGAACCCATTGATGCTGGGGTTCCAGAAGTCGAGCAAAGAGAAAATGAAGTGGGGGTTGCACGGGTATTCCTTGGTGCTGAGCTTCACCATGTCATATATTCCCTAGCTCGTCCATTCTTTCCATTTGGCCGTTGATACCCTATCGCACCATGCTTCATACCGTGGAGTTAGGTGTGGCCAAGCTTGGAAATCAGCCAGGCATTTAGAAATGTCAAACCAATCTTTGGTGATTGGAAGTTGGTTGTCAGAAGGAATAAGGAAGTGATTGATTAACTCCTTCCTAGAAATTAGGTCTGGTGAAATGGAGTTAGACGATAGGTGTGAATATCTTCATTATAGGGTAAGAAAACTCCCATCTTCTTGGAAGAATATGACATACACGGCTGCTAATGGTCAAGAAGAGTAAAAGAAATCAAGGAGGAGACTGGAGTATTCAAGAAAAGTGGGAATATGAGTGGTGTAGAAGGTTAACTTGATTTTTAAAGGATGGCAAGGTTGTTTTGTGTTCCCGTATTTAGGGAGTTTGTTATAACAATTTAATCATTAAACCAAGGCGGTGATATGATCGTTACACGTTAAGCCTCGTTCCAGCTTAGGGTGTAGGGGGCATATGTTACCGTCAGTGAAAAGTTAGCCGAGTATTAGGCTTAATTATTCCTATAAGTGACAAAAGATTTTGGGTCTCTGGTCCAAGTGGGGACGGTTGTCGCGTGAGAACCAACCGTGCTTAAGAGATGGAATCGTGGTCCAAGCGGGGGCGCGCTTCAAGTTGAACACATGCTTTGGTTCAAATGCAAGCGGAACGATACATTAGCGTAAGGAGTCGTGGAGAGGGACGGTTATTTCGCCACGGTAGTTAGATGTAGCCGTGGTAATCATATACGTGCTAGATGGTTGTTTGGGATCATGGGCCGTGCTAGCCTTAGTATAAAAGGGAAAAAGAAGAAAAGAGGAAGAGAGAGGAAGATCAATATAGACAAATTTCAATACTTTTTTTCTTTAACCCATGTTTCCTTTAGGAGTAGTGTAGTTGTAGTCTATCAATCTTGTATTTTTTTTTCAGTTTCCATGTACTTCAGTGTTATTGTTGTTATTGTACCATGTATCATCAATACTTAATCATATCCTCATTTTCAATCCTAGTCCAAAGCTTATTGTCAGTAGTGTTTGGAGGACCCATAACCAAGGGACAGTTCCCTCCTTGGTGTAATTGCCTTTGTAACACCCTAATAATTAACCCAATACACCTAGGCAGGATCTGATTAATTACTAGACTTTGCTCTTTGCTTCAGTTCCTTAATCATGCTTTGAAAATATTTAGTGAAATTACGAGCCATTTTTTTTTTAAACATAATTGAAAACGTGAGCCGCACATAACGTGAACGATAATCGATAAAGTAGAAAACGAATAGACATATCATGAAGAAACACATCATATTGGCTCCATCATATGACATCCATAATTACATATCACATAGATATTTTGCCTACCAACAAAATAAAACTAGGTGTAGGCAATCTAACAAAACATAAATAATATATGGATGGAAGGACATCCATTAATGGCACCTAGTAATAACACTCAGGGATAGGGATAGATATCTGAAATATACGAGTGAAACTAGCAGGATCAAGTTCAGCTACCAGGTGAAAGCCTCAATGTGAATCACGAACACTTCCTTCTTTCTGAAGACGAGATGGAAAGAAAAATAGAGGGAGTGAGAAACTTATAAAAAGAATCTCAGTAGGGTACTCACCTCATGATGCATTGTGTCATCATCATCGTCCCCAGGAACCTCGGGTTTCATTATGAAATAGTGAGCATGCTAAGATTGATTTATTAAGTTCAAAAATATACTTTACCGAGGTTCGTCGTTTTAATCATGCGTCTTATAATGCATCATAAACTTAGCATGTCATGTTTATAATGAACTTTTCCTTTTATCAACACATCATATTCTTCATCATCATATCATAAATACTATGAATAAAAGAACATCATATTTCTCATCATCAAATCATAAATACTATGCATAGAAGAACATCATATTTCTCATCATCATATCATAAATACTATGCATAGAAGAACATCTTATTTACATCATGCATTACTTAGTTCCTTAGGTGACTTAAAGTTACTTCCATCATCATTTTCCTGGGCCACCCTATACTCCACCCTTTTGGGAGTAATCTAGGTTATGAGCTCATACCTTACTAGTCGTCACTAGCATATACTTATCCCTTTTGATAAGTTAAAGTTCCAACTCTACCCTTTTGAGAGAACGGGTTAGGGGCTAGGATCACCTTTTCACCACCTATAGTCTGATGGGTCCAAAGGATCATTTCCTCTTACATTTAAGTCACCATTAAATTTTTGCATGTTATATCATAATTCAATTCATAATCATCATGACATTTTCTCATTTATAGTCTTATGATGAAATAATATATACTAACTGAAATCATGCATCTGGAGATTCCAGGAAAGAGGTGGGTCACAATGGACACGCTTAAATACCAAGTCTTTCCTGGCCAAAACCTTTCCAAATTACACTTTTCAAAGTACACTTTCTTCCAGCAACAAAGGTAATTTTTTTAAATAACAGAGATTATTTCTTTATTTCATGCATAAGCATTTTCATTGTTTGCAACAGCAACTATAACATGCAAGCTAGGGAATCATTCAATGGCATCAAATACTTAATAAGTATCAAATCACTTTATAGACTTATCACTTAAAACATCAAAGAGGCATCATCATAAATCCTTATCAAAAAACTATCTTAAACAGAAACTTTAGAATTGGGTAACCTCAATTGCCAAACTAATTAATTATGCATCTAAGGGATTCATTACCATTATTACAATTAATTATAAGGCTTAGGAACATTATTAAACTCTATGGGGCAGCATAGGTAGTAAGTTATTCTTAAGGTTTTACGATGTGTTAGAAGTTGCGTTTTTAACCCTTTCTTGCTACCAGCTTTCCTTACGATGCTAACATTAATTACTAAACCGATTATGAATTATTCTCCCTTATCTAAACATATAAAATCTGGTTCTTATAGTTGCTAATTCTGGACAGAATACATAAATTTCATTCTTTAGAGTTCTAGAAAAAAAATCTTGCTTTTACGATTTTCTAGTTACTAGTTTCATTTTTAGTGTTCGGATAAATCCTACACTAATTGATACCAAGTTTTTCGTGGCTAACTAATCTTAGACAAAATTATAACATACTAAAACAGATTTGGCATTGGATAAACTTAAAGGGTCAAAGACTAGGTAAATTCTAGATTTACGGTTGTTCTAGGAAGCTAGTTTTGTCACTAACATGCATAGAATCATTCTCTTAACAATAAACCATAATTATCACAACTCCAAACATATTAAATCATCATCATTTATTGGTACTAATCTCATATCAGAAGCCGAATCATGAACCTCATATAATTGTATAAAATCACATTTTAAGTGAACATAAAATATTAGTTTCCCGTAGAATCCTTACAAAGCTTTAAAACTCTTTTAGAAACTAATTCTTTTTGCTAAACTTGAAAGAATCTTCATAATTAAAATTCTCACTTAAGATAAAAGGAGCAAGTCTTGAGCTTAAGAGATTTATGTGATATCTTAGAATCATAAACATGCTATGCAACCTCATTTTAATCTTGTCATTATAAGGTGATAACTTGGAATTATAAACATGATATGCAAATCCATTTCTTTATCTTTAAGATTTAAGGTGATGACTTGAAAATTAAACATGATGCAAGAACTTGAAATATAAACATGATGCAAAAACTGAGCGTAGTCCGCATGGACCAGTGGAGGGAGAAGAGAATCTTAAGAAATCGAGCGCGGACCGCACTACCGTGAAGGGAGAAGAGAATTATTATTACATCTTTTTAAGCTCCAATCTCAAGACTTCTTAAAGAATCAATTCTTTAACTCCAATAATCTTATTTCTTTGCTTGTGATACTTGGGCAAGTCTTTGAGCTCTAGGATCTTTAGGTGATGACATAAAAATAAACATGTCATGCGTTGATTCTTTTAGCCATTATAAAATAAAGTGAGAACATAAAATAAATATGAGATGCAACTTCTTTATTATCTTTAGAGATTAAGTGACAACTTGAAATATAAACATGAAATGCAAACTTGGAAATTTAAACATGAGTATGCAAGTCCATTTATTCATTCTTGAAATTTTAGTGATGACATAGAAAGTAAACATGATTATGCAAGGCATAAACTTAAACATGGATGCAAGTTCATTTAATTTCTTTACTAGAGCTCCTTCAAGACTTTATAGAAATAAAAATTCAATATATATATCTTAACAAGACAAAGTGAGAAATACATCTTTCAAATTCTAAACTCAAGATCATAAAATCATCATAAAAACATCATTCTTTAAAGTTTTGCATCAAGTGGAACTTTCAAGCTTTAGAGGCCTAACTTGTGATGGATTCACAACCCACCTTCAAGGTCCTCATCATCAAGCCATCATCTTAGTCCCACCTAGGCCATATGGCCGAATTGGTTAAAGAAAAGGAAGAAGAAAACCAAATGGAAAAACTAGAGAAAATCCATGAAATCATCATTTTGAACCAAGAACAACACTTAGCAAAACATAGAAATAAACTTAAAAACAACTCCCTACCTAATCTGATTTGAAGGAAAGGAAGAGAACTTGGTTTCTTGGAGTGAAATGAAAGAAAATATTCTTGAAAACTTGAAGAAAGAATTCAGCCAAGAGGAGGAGGAAATGAGAGCTTTTGGTGCTTTGGAAAAACTAGAAATGTGTACAATTTTGAACAAGCATCTAAGACTCCTTAAGCATGCCTATTTATAGAGGATTTAAGTTCATGTATGGACAAGAGGAGGAGGCATAATTTTTGGATTTTTCATGGGGAACAAAGGGAGGAAAATCATTTCTTGTTTAACGCATGTTTTATGCCATGTTTTAGGGAATTTTTTGGCATTTTGTTTTAGTGCATTATCTTGCAATAATTCTAATGATTATGGCTGAATTATTTCATGCATTACAGCCTCATGGAAGAGGGTTTTGTGTGTTCCATGTATTATTTAGGTGTAGGCAAGGTATTCATGCAATTTAGAGAATTTACGGTTAAGGGTTTAGGTGAATTAGTAAGCAATTTGAGTGTTTTAAAGCAATTTTAGGTTCTAATCAATTTAAATAAATAATTTTGACTCTAGATTAATAATTAGAATTTAATAAGCTTTAATTTGAGCCTAATATTGCTTAGGTTTTTAGACAAATCAAAAATCTCAAAATTTGTAAAACTACAAAGAGAGGGGCAAAACGGTCATTTTACTTAAAAATTGCCCGAGACCACCCGAGCTTAACCAATGGTTAATCATGGCTTAAAAACACCTTTTAACACATTTTAGTGAGGTTCGGGCTCTATCGGCACGCAAATCGGGTTAAAACGGCAGGGCGTTTTGGTCATTTCGCACGTTGGAGCTCAAAATTAGGATTCTTCTCCTCTATTAACACACATAACACAAACAATCCCTTATTAACATCAAAACATCCCCTTGAGGACGGGTGGGGCCCACGATCCTCATTTTCTAAGTAAAATAACCTCAGGGGCATTTTGGTCATTTTACACGTACAGAAATCGGGGTTTGCAATACTTGCACGAATTGCTCCTAACTTCTCTTCTAACGTTATATTCCTTTATTAAGGATTGTTTGGTCTCAAATTTTATATAATATTTACCTACGGTAATTCGGTAATTCCTAATGACAGTAAAAATTCCAGTAAAAATTGGGACAACCTTTATTCTTGGAATCACTTAGAATTTAGTTTCTTGGCTTTTGTTACTCGTTAACTTAGCCGAACTAAATGTTACCACAATCCTTACATTACACAACAAGAGAGTATAATTTCACAACATCAAAAACAAAAAAAATTAAAAAAAAAGTATATATGGAATGTGGAGACATTCTGATTGAATTCCTCTTATGCTAACAAGTAACAACACAATTCAATTATACATCAATATGCAGTGTTCAAATTATATCAAATCAATGAAGCACTAGGCTGCATAGGCTAGTCAATTTAACCGTTAGTCCATTGCTACTTATGAACATACAACAACTTTGAGATAAATAATCCAAGTATGTGGCAAACATAGGCATCTGATATAAGTGTTTTGCCACTAATGATAATCAAGGTCAAAATTGAAATGTGTATTATAGCAAGTAATATTAATTTTTTTTGGGTAAATAACAAATAAGCCCCTTGAGGTTTTGACAAAAAAGCACTTAACCTCATTCTTTTGTCAAAAAACACCTCGCCCCAAATTATAAAGAAGTGTAACGGCTCCATTACCTTGATTTTCACTTTTTAGTTTGAAAAAGAACTATTGAAAGCTCCGTTGCTTTGATTTACTATTTATCATTTATAATAATAACAAAACCACCACCAATAGAAGCGCACTCTTCATGCTAGCCCCCACAATCTCTTGGCCACAACCTCTATAATTTTTCCATGTGACATACTGGGAATACATAATTCTTTGTAGAACAACCACTATTTCTTATTTGTTTTCTGTAATAACATGGATCAATGCAAAATGGAAAAAGTTTAGAATAGAAACAAGGGAACAAGAGACCAATAAAGGGATGAAGTTTAATTAATAAACAAAAAAGTCATGAACTCGAGACTCCAACATAACAATCTTATCTTTCTATCAAGAATCATCTTCTTGATTGAGAGTGATATATAACAAAACAAAAATCAACAAACTAAAACAAATATAAAGAATAAAAATTCACAAACAAAAAACTTTACCAATTTATCCCTTTTTAAATCAGACTTGCCTTACAGCCTGTTCTAAAACTATAGCTACTTTTCAGCTTTCATGAAGGGCCATTATTAAAATTTTAGTTTCATTCAAACAATCTTAACATTTTTTTTATATATTTATTTTGGTCAATATTAACATTAAATTTGAACATGAAAGGAAGCCCTTAATTTTCGGGTTGAATTCAACTAGTATACGCAAAACCTCATTTCTATATTAGAAAATGGCTTAAGTAATTGTTGGCCTCAAATTATATAGACTTGTCATTTTCCAATACAATAATTGATGTTGTAGTGTACTGTCATAAATCACAATTATATTCAATCCATTAAAAATCCAATTCTCTTTTGATAGTTTCACCAATGAAATTCAATTCTAGTAGCTAGGCGTGAAAAATATGAGATTATCCCTCAAACTTCTAAAACCAACAAGTGGAGCTTCTCATTCATCAGTTAATTCAAGTTATTCACGACACTGCTAGCAACGTTTCATTTGTACTTTTGTTGGTCTGATTTAATCTTGTTATTGTTAAAATAAATTGTGCCCATTTGCAAGAAAGCTAGATTAACAAATGATGCAAAGTTGTCAAGATTATCAATGGATATGTGCAGTTCCTATATACATAAATCCACTCAACTGAAACTAGTTGCTAATTCAAAATAGAACAAAGTTTCAAGAATGGATACAATTTTCATTTTTCTAGTTTCACCCTTCTCCAATTTCACCCCCAATCAAAAGAACAAGCAAAAGAAGGAAACAATATAAAAAATCACTCACAACAAAGAACATAAATGGAACAAACTGAAAAATACCAAACGAAATTAACTAACTAGAACCAAACCAAAGACAGAGAGAGAGAGAAGGGCAAACCAATGGCTTGGGGAGGGCAGGCAGAATGAAGGGTCCTGCAACTGGAACCATTGAGCGGCAACGACAAACTGGAAACTCGATGGTGGCTTGCGGTGGCTGACGGGTTTCACGATGATGGAGCGATGGCTAGCAGGAAACGAAACATTGTTGTAGCCACAACAATCCTACAAATCGTCATGAAAACCGCTCAAAACAAATTTATCCAAGCATTATAAACACAAATAATAAGCCAAAGCTAAACAAAACTTTATTCTACCTTTTTCGTTATCAAAAGGCTTGACAGAAAAATAAATAAAAAAAGGACATCAGAAAAAAGAAACAAAAAAAATGGAAGAGAAGGTGAACCAGGGTTGGTGATTGGAAAGGTGCTGTGGGGGGTGGCTACGTGAAGAGGAGGGGACGGCATCATGAGCGGAGCAACGACATTGCGAGCGGATTAGTGGCATTGTGAGTGGAGCGATGGCGTCACTCTTAGATTGGTGATGTTGCGAGCGGAGCGACCCAGCGAGCGTAGGAGCATGGAGCACCAATACGAAGTAGAGAGCGAAGTAGAAACGCCCAGAGCGGATTGCGAAAAGGAGGTGCAAGATCGGTCCGGGCTAGAGGGGTGGCATGCTTGCGTGACCAAGAAGGAAGGATGTTAGGTGGAGGAAGGGGTTGTGTGAATGGGATATTTGGGGAAGTATAAGATTTTTAGGGCATTTTATTATCTTTTTTATCTTTAAGCTTTAAAATTCGATTTCTAATTGTCTCAGATGCCATTCCAAAACATATTAATGAAATGAAAAATTGGGCCACTAATTGAAATATTAGTAACCTACTTAGAAACTGATTTTTATGCAAGCAATTATTTCAAATATAAATAATATCAGTCACAAATTGGTCACTAATTGAAATATTACTGAACGAATTTAGAGACCAATTTTTATGCAAACAATTATTTCTAGTATTAATAAAAATCGATCACTAAATTGAGTCACTAATTGAAATATTAGTGACTGATTTGGAGACTCATTTTTACGCAATAAATGATTTCTAGTATGAATAAAAACGATCACTAATTGAAATATTAGTGATTAATTTAGAGACCGATTTTTATGCAAGGAATGATTTGTAGTATGAATAAAAATCTATCACTATTTTTTTTAGTGACCGGTTAGCAACTGAATTTTTCTACCAGTTTCATCCTCCCTAATGGCTCGCTTGGTTGCTAATTCGGTCACAAATCCATCATTTTAGTGACCGATTTATTTCGTTCATAAAATCGGTCACTATTTGACACATTTCTAGTAGTAAGTGCTAGAGACAAAAGTTGTGGGCACCTATTCAACCTTTATTAGCAATGTAGGTATAGTTTGCTTCTTTTGTGTGTGCACTTGGCTCCTTTTAACCAAAAAAAAAGATTGATTCTTTTGTAATTGGTTTAGGATGTGATATATGTGTAATTACTTTCTTGGTTTTTAGTTGTGTCATTTCTTATATTGATGTAGATGGACAATAAAGACTTTATATCAAAATATAATATTACTCTACATTTTGACATTCATGGCTGCTCAAATATTATACCTCATAACTATATTCTTTGCATTGAGAAACAATTCTAGAAGATGATAAATACCTCGTACAATAAAAGAAGATAGAGAAAGAGCACAAGATGAGCTAATAAAAAAAAATTTGGGCATTGATTGATGTCAAGATGTAATTCGTATAGGTCATCAAGCTTTTTAAACTTGTGCACTATATTAAGAAATTGAGATGGACTTCGACATACACGACGGCAACAATTGAGGAACGAGTTGCAAAATTTCTTTATATAGTAGGGCACGTGTTAGGAATCGTGTGATATATTTATTCTTTAGACATTATATAACGCCCTGATTTTTTTTTTTTGAGAACAAAAATGCCCCTAAGGTTATTTTTACCCAAATTAGAGGGTAGACCCGAGTCCTCGAATGGGTCAACTCAATGTTTAAAGGGGATTATAGCTGCAATGTTTGATATCCGAGGTGAAAATCTCATTTTTCAAACTTTCGGCTCAAAATGACTAAAATACCCTTGCAACGTTTTACGCGGGTAAAGGTACCGTTTGAGCCCAAAACTTTTCTAGGAAGTTTGGAATGATGTTTTTGAGTAGGTTTTGATGGTTAGTCAGCCCGGTGGTCCAGAGCAATTTAGTGCAAAATTACCATTTTGCCCATAGAACAGTGTACAGTGAACCTAATGACGTAATTAACCAAACCTAAGCAATATTAGGCTCTAATATAAGATTAATTTATTTTGATAATTAATCTAGAGTCAAAATAATTTATTAAGGTTAATTAGAACCTAAGATTGCTTAGTTAAACTCTAATTTCATTTTTGATTCAAGATTCCTAGTCATGAAATCTTGAATAGTAATTTCTCTCTCCAATTCCTTAAATCAAGGAATTTGTCTATGATTTAATTTGACTAGGAAATGACTTTTAATTTGTTAATCTAGCAAGACCACCCCTAAATCAAGTCTTGACGACCTTAATTACCATTACCTCACCTAAACACTTTCTTACAAACTCCTAATCAAAATCTTAATGAAAGATACACCTAAATACATCATTAAACCACAATTACATGAGCAATTTCTTCTCCTCCCCTTGGTTGGAAATTTTGGCCGAACACTCCTCCCCTCAATTCATCACATGTTGATTTTGTTTCACTCCAAAGACCATGCCTTGAGCCATACTTTGGATCATACTTGAAGTCATACCTCACCATGCCTTGCCCATACTCACAACCATACCAATCAAGAGATATTTTTCCTCCCCAAAGCCAGAAGGCCGTCGGCTTTCCCTCCTTTTTCAGCCTCCATGTTGAAGTTTTTCTATAAATACCAAGCCTTGGAGAACTTGGTCACACTTTAGATCATTTTCCAAGTTAAGCCTTCTTGCAAATTTTCTCTCCTTTCCTCTCAATTCTTCTTCATCTTGTTCTTCTTCCTCCACCATCAAAGAAACATTTCCACCATCACAAACCACCACAAACAACCTTGAACCACCACTCCCCCACCTCAAACCACCTCTCAAACACCAAACATTTCCATTTCCAAGCTTACTTTCTCAAGGAAAATCCACCTTCCTTGTGTTCTTCCCTTGGCCAAACCATCATCCTCACCAAAGAGAAGATTTTGTCTTCTCATTCCATCAAGAATCCAAGTTTCTTCTCATTTCTTTCAAGACTTCTTTAGGTAGGGGTTTGTTTTCAAAGTTTTACTTGTTTTCTTTAAGAAAAGTTCTAGTTTTCTCTTGGTTTTCAAACTTTTCTTTTCCTCCTTTTGTTTTCGGCCTTGGAGCCTTTTATGAGAAAAACCTTGGCTTGATGATGAGGTTTCAAGATAATGGTCTTGTGATGCATGTGAGAAACCTCTAAAGCTTGCAAAACTTGGTCTTGGACCATATATGCTTTTGATTTCTTTCCTTTTTCCTTACTCAAAGATTTTGGTTTCCTTTCCTTTTCCTCCTCAAGATTTCGGTTTCCATTCCTTTCTTTATACAAAGTTTGATAAAAATGTTAAGTAGATCACTAAAAGTTTTGTTAAGAAAATTAATCCTATGCTTTCAAAGAGCTCTAAGCTTACCCTTGCCAACCTTAAAGTTGGTCAGCCATTCTAAGAGTTTACTCTAGATTGAAGCCCATGAGCAATAAAATAAAGAATATGAGTGGTTTTTATATGTTGGCTTTGATAAAGTGTTGATGTTTATTTCTTAGTCCATTTTCTTGAGCTTGATGATGAAGTTCAAACCAAAGACTTCTTTGAAGACTTGGTGCTAAGAACTCTAAAGCTCACTTTATGTTGTTAAGATACATATTGGGTTAAGGTTATGATGTTCCTCTAAAAGTCTTGCAAGAGCTCTAGTTAAGATAAAATAAACTTGCATTCATGTTTAAGTTTATGCCTTTTATATCATGTTTACTTTTAATGCCATCACTAAGCTCTCAAGAATAAATAAATGAACTTGCATTATCATGTTTAAATTTCCAAGCTTGCATTTCATGTTTATATTTCAAGTCATCACTTAATCTTTAAAGATAATAATGAAGTTGCATCTCATATTTATTTTATGCTCTCACTTTACTTTATAATGAAGAGTAAAATAGAGTGCATAGCATGTTTATGTTTATGTCATCACCTAAATACTCTAGAGCTCAAAGACTTGCCCAAGTATCCTATATAAAGTTTTAGAAAATGGAGGCATTTCAAGAATGTCATTTCAGCCTTGTGATAATGATGATAGACTTGATATGAGTTCATCTAATCATAAGTGTCCATAGTCTATGTCTTGGAATTTTTCTAAGCTTAGGTGAACTTAAAGAACATTATTAATAAGCTTTTATGTTTTAAATCTATTTTAAGAGAAAATAATTTAGCTACTGACCTCACCTATATTTATATGATTTTAATGAGATGATTTGGTTTTTAAAAGTTTTGAGTTACTAGAATTATTCCAAGAGAAAACTAGTAACTTATATGCATTTAAATCATGAAATTATGTGATTATATGAGCTATATCTATTTTTGCCTTGGTTGTTTGGACACTATATTAATTCTATTTTATGGTGTTAAAATGTGTAAAATTATGTTTGAGTGAAGTAAGGAATGATTTAGAGAAGTTAGGAAAGAACAAGTAACTAGAAAGGACTTAAAATGAGAATTCTAGAACACTTAGATACAAGAAATGCAAATTCTGATCCCACATAATTGAACTTAAGGAAAATGGTTTATAATTAGTGGATATGTGTAGGAATCCCTAATAAATGGTTTAGGAATTGAATATAGAGCCTTAGGCGAAGATGGAACTTAGAAAGGGTCAAAGACGTAGATTCTAGAACCTCGTAATCAAATAATGATCATGGTAACGATCTATGTAATGCTGTTTGGAGGTGTTAGTAAGCATAAAAATTAGAGAGAACTACAAGTAATAATCCTTTAGGTGTATCCGTGGTTTATAATGGGCATTAGGATAATCAAAACACAAGATTAAGACCCGTAAAGGTCAAAGCATAAGACATTGCAAGATTGGTGATATAGCATGAGTAAGTGACCGAGTGAACGAGTGTGTTTATGTTATAATGAAAGTATTAATGTTATGTGCATAAGGTTGTGTGAACTTATGACTAAATGTTATGATAATGCGGTATGTTATGAATGAGATGCATGAGACTATGTGATATAGATGAATGGATGAACATGCTTATATGAATTTAAAGATTTGCTTGAATAAGAAATTGCATGAGAAAGTATGTGTTTGATGAGTTATGTGGCATGACTCAAATTTGAGGAAATTCGATGTAAGCTATGCTTCGAATTCCTATCAAATTTGAGAGACTTAAAGAAGTTTTGAAAATAAAACCTTACAAGTGACATGCTCAGACGCATTTCTCCTACTACGGTGAGGAGAAAGTAAACCGTGGAGGGTATGGATGTCGAGCCATACCTGAAGCGGATAAAGTCACTGGTCCTAACCAGTTATGCGTTTCGAAGAAGGAAAAAGTCCCACGATGGATGATCCTAGAAAGAGATATGATTTCCCCTCTTTTTCCCCATGTAAATCTAGTGACGACTAGTTAGGTTTGAGCTCATTCCTAGGCGATAGGTGATTCGGAGTTTTGGTGACCATGTTAAAATCACCAGGGACGGCATGTTGGTTGGATTTTGGTGATGAGTATGAGGGTGGAAAAGTTAAGAAGGAACTGAAGAGTTCGATTATGATAAAGTAAAAGATGCATATGCATATGTCACATCATTGTCCTGTTGATGCATTTTATCTAATTATGTGAGGTGCGTTATTTATACTATTAGGTATTGCCATGCATACATGAGATATCTGTTGCATTCATGTCATTAAGACCCATACTAAAAGACACCCACTTCGGACAATAGGATTTGAGAAACTTAAAATGAACCTTATGCATGCACACCTCTTTCATAATAAAAATCGAAGTGGTTGGGGACGATGACAATGACACTTGTGTTAAGTCGGGGAGCCTCCTGAGAATCTTGAATAAGTTTCTCACCCCTTGTTTTTCTTTCGTGTTGTCTCCAGACGTGAAGGATGTGGATCATTCGTGATCTTTCTTGAGGCGTAGGTGTAGGAATCACCTTTTCTAGTCGGGTCAAAGATCAGCGGAAGCGTGAAGACTAGTCTAGCCTTGTTAAAGTCATGTTTTGTGTTAGTTAAACTTGCTTGATGTATTTAGTATATTAAGGTGTCCTTATCTTTATAAAGACATCGCTGTTATGTTATGATTATGATATGATACTATAGGTTATGTTGCGACTACTCTATGGTTTATTTATGATTGCTATGTTGACGTGTATATGACCGCTACGTCGTACGTATGTTAGTCAGGAGTTAGGCGCACGCGTGGCTCGCATTTTAAGTTTTAAGTTCAAAAAATTTAATTTAGTCATATTTTATTATTTGTATTTTAAAGAAAGGTAAGTCAAAATCTGAAACAAAAGCGTAATAACTAATAACTAACCGAAGTGCAACTCTAGCGTATGAGGTTAAAAGTTAGGGTGTTACACATTCTGAGAGACTTAGTCATCATTTTCATAGTGTATTAGAAGCTTTGATAGAGTTGGAAGATATATTTATGAAACAACCTGATGGAGCGCATGTTCATCTAGACAACTCTAGGTTCTACCCATATTTTAAGGTGAACTCCTATACCCTTTTATTTTAGCAATAATAAATTGATGCCATACACATTTGATAAGATAATTGAATGTCAAGATTGCATTGGAGCAATTGATTGTACACATGTTCGTGTCAAAGTTCTAGAAAAACATGCCTCTAGGTATCATGGTGGTAAAGATTACCCTACACAAAATGTATTAGTTGCATGCACTTTTGACTTGAAATTCACTTATGTCTTACCTAGATAGGAAGGAACAATATCAAACTCAAGAATTGTAAAAAGTGCTTTGACACGTAACAGTCCTCTCAAAGCACTAGAAGGTAATGAAAACTCAAAGCAATTCATGTAAGTTATTTTTTAAAACTATTTAATAAACTCATAAAAATATATGCATATTTTTTTAGGAAAATTCTACCTTGCCGATGTTGGATCTCTTTAAAGGCTTGTCTTATCACACCTTATAGAGGGAATGATACCACATGCAAGAATATTCTAGAAATCCACCACGCAATCCTTGTGAATTATTCAACAATCGTCACTCATCATTACATATTTTTATTGAATGTGCATTTGGTGTGTTGAAAAAGAGATTTCCAATTGTACAAACTACAATAATGGATCCCAAATTTGGTATTACCACCCAGAAAGAAATCATAATTGCTTGTTGCATATTGCACAATTGCTTGATAGGGGTAGATCCTAATTAGAATCTCATAGATTAAGTGGAACATGAACTTGCAAATGAAAGGATTTTTCATGAGAGCTATTAAGTTCGTAGAGAAGACAATGATGATATGGCTAGAGAATAGATAATTAGAGATAACATTGCAGCTAATATGTAGCTAAATTACTAACCATATCTTATTTGTTATGTGTTAAGTTTGTTTATGTTTTGATTCATTTTTATTGACTTTAATTCCTTGCATGGACTTTCATTAATGTGGCTTGAAGAAATTAGTCTCAAACAATTTATGCTCTTTATGCCTAAATTTAAAGTTGGTATTGAAAGTGCATTTACTTGTAATTTTTAATGCGTAAAATTAAAAAATTAGTCTCAAACAATTTATTGAGCCAAAATTTTAGTGCAACAAGCAAGTGCTCTTAACCCAGGCATTATGTCTACTCTAAAATATGCAAACAATTTCTGTGGGGGAAGATCTTAACCCAGGCAAATCCACCTTCTCATGATTAAAATTAAAGGCCCGTTTGGCACGCCTAATAGGATAAAGGCTGATAGTATAAGATGTGATATGATAAGACCTTAGTATGAAACTTGATAAACTTTAATACTATGTAGTGTTTAGTGTAACATTGCATAAAATATTCAATTTTATGTTCAGTAATATCATACTATTTATTTACAAATAATTCTAATATCTTAATTAAATATTAAATAAAATCAAATAATAATAAAACAGGAAATTTTATTATAATAATTTTCAAATGTTATATTTATGTAAATATTTACTAATTAAAATTTAATTTATATTAAATGTTATTATTTATTTTAATATTTTATAATTATTTATTATTTCAATAATATGTAAATAAAAATATAATATGTTATATATTTTATACTTTTAATCATAATTAGTTAAATTTAAGTTATTGATCCTTATTTTTATATATTACATATTATTTATTATTTATTTATATATTTTATTATTTAATAATTTATAATTTTATATTATATATTATTTATTATTTTCTTTTATTTATTGTTTATCAATTATATTTATTTTTATTTTTATTACATATAACTAAACTGATATTATATATTATTTATATTTATTTTATTATTATTTATTTTAGAATTATTTTATTTTAATAAAATATTTAGAAAATATCTTATATGTTAGAAGCTAATCAGGGCTTAATACGACCCCATGCTGTATTGAGTTATACATCATTTTGATGTATAAGGTTATACAATATGTTGTCCCAAATAATGAATAAGGATATAACATGAGCTTATACTATCATATTAATACATCGTACCAAACATCGGCTTGTATGTAGGTTAAGAGCTTTTAACCCAAGCATCAATTGCTCTAAAATTTTAGTGCATCGTTTTATGTTAAGAACCCCACCAAGCATTTGCGTAAAATTAAAAATTAGTCTCAAACAATTTATCCATTAATAATAATTGCTCTTAACCCCAGGCATTGGGAAATTTTAGTGCATTGTTTTGACTAAAATTATTTAGTGTTGTCTAATGTTTGTAAATTTAATAGGAGGAACATGTTAAAAAAATTAAATTGTAATATATTTATCATAAGGGTAATTTTGAGAAAATAAATTATAATTATTTTGATTCTATTCCTTTCTATTTTATTATCCAAATAATGGAGTGGTAATTACACTTCATACCATCCTTAATAATCCAAACAATAGTATGAGATCTTTATTCCATCCCACTCTACTTTATTATATTCCATTCCATCATATCCACCATTGCTTATCCAAACATAGCCTAAGGGACAAATTAGTCCCATAGGATTTTAAAGCATCCATTAGTCCCTTACAATTAAAATAATGAGATAAATTGGTCACTTCATACAAGTGTATCTAATTTTTTAATTATATGGACCTCTAGGAATGATTAATTTGTTCATTTTTTTTAAAATTATGAGGTAGCAAAATTGGAAGATTACTCTAAATCCTTCTTATTCTCTAAAGAGGGTTTTTAGCTCCTTCTCCAACACATCTTCATGCCTTTGTAAGGTCCCTTTTTTCATCTTTGTTAATATATACATAGAAGCTTATTTTGCAAGCTTAATGGTGTGTAAGTCACTTATTTGCGGTTTCCTGTGGCCATGTACTCTGTTGTGGATTCCTGAGTGATGTGGTGCTTGCAAATTCTCTAAAAGAGGGTTTTCAGCTCCTTATGCCGACACGTTTTCATGCCTTTGTAAAGTCCCTTTTTTCATC
Organism: Dalbergia oliveri; assembly: GCA_030441495.1. Classification (NCBI taxonomy): domain Eukaryota; kingdom Viridiplantae; phylum Streptophyta; class Magnoliopsida; order Fabales; family Fabaceae; genus Dalbergia; species Dalbergia oliveri. The sequence goes on from JAMLFY010000009.1 coordinate 8,643,390, forward strand.
TTTGTTAATATATATGTAGATGCTTATTCTTAAGCTTAATGGTGTACAAGTCACTCACTTGTAGTTTCCTACGGGCATGTACTCTATTGTGGTTTCCTGATGATGTGGTGCTTGCAAATTTTAAAATTCAAAACCAACACTTGATCCCTAGAATATGTACAAAAGAGAGAGTGTGATGCATTAATGCAAGTGATAGACTTCACCTTCCAACTACAAGTTTCCTCTATAAATTCTTTCGCGATAAGTTGATGTGTGCACATGGAGACGCATTTTATTTGCCCTTTATCTCGGGTTTCTTAAAAATCTCCCAAGCTTCCAATTTTGTTTCTCATATTTGTAGCTTCTATTACATCATCTGAAGCCATCCCTCAACTTCTATTATTCCCTTGCCATTTATGATAATAATCATCCCTCTCTCAAGTGAGTATTACTTTCGTATTTTCACATGGAGTTAGATTCGCAAGCTGTGAGGCCTCTGAACATAGTCTTTTTCTCCTAATAATCTTTTTTGTTTAGATTGACCATAAATGGTGATTAGGTTTACTGATATGTTTTATATTTCATTTGCATGTAGGTAATTTTTGAATTACCTTCTTTATTTTATAGGAAATATCACCAAGAGCTCGGCATAAGACTTACATTGATAGACCATCAAGGCAATGCTTTAGCACTTATATTGGACAAGGGAATCAAAACTAGTTACATTGTTGCTGGCCTGTGAGGTAATGGAGTTTTACAATGTTGAAGTTGGTGGTTGGCTGAAACTTTGGTATGTAGTTGTGAACATGTTTTACATGAAGGTGAAGGATGGAAATATGTCCCTAGTCAAATTTTCTCATTGTCCTATTGATATAACTGTTGATTTAATGGTACCCTTTTTGGCCAAAGTGGTTAGTTTGTAGTTGATAGTGGCGTGTCCATCGAAGATGGTGTTCTTTAATGTGACTTTGCTTCTTGCAGCATTTCAAATGGACTTTTGTCCTTATGTTGGTAATGTTGACCTTATCTCTCATCCAATGCCTATTCCACTAGCTGCATCAATGGATGGTTGTGTACCTGGGTTTGAAGGGGAATTAAATCATTTCGTTCCTGTTTGAGAAACCCATGTGTCGTGATCATGTTGGTCAATATTTTGGAGACCTAATTGAGACGCGCGGCTAGTGCTCTTGTTTATGATGATGCCGAGGTTAGTGATGTGCAAGCTAACAACCAAGAATGTGCTGATATTGTTGTTGATGATGAGCCACAAGTTGATACTATTGATATCGGGGTTGCATATGATTATCAAAATCTTAATAATGGCGGTGATGTTTTGATAAACCAACAGCTTCCCGTCATGGTTTGTGAAAAACATATCACGTGTAAGCAGAGAATCATTCATTGGTACTTACATTTATAATATACTTATTTGTTTTTTAAACATATTTATCTTTCTTATCTTTGTTAATCAATCTTAAAGAATTTTTTTCTTCTTCATATTGGTTGTGATTTCTTCATGTATATGAAAATCTATTGTTCCTCCGACTGCATTTGTGGCGCAAGCATTTCCCAATAGGTTTACTATTGTGGTGGTAAAGGATGACAATGGAAAGGAATATGAGATGCAGTTGCGTTGGGTAGAAAGAGAATGGCGGAAGCTTATTTGACAAAGGGTTGGAAGCAGTTGCTATGGATCACGATGTTAGGGATGAGAATGTGGTAATGTTCAAGGTTTTTGCAGATAACCACCAGATTGTCATTGCTCATGTCTTAAATGAATGATGGGTGTGTTCTTTGAAGCTATATCCAGGGTCCATGTTGTGTGATAGTTTTTTAGCTTGTGTGGTTGATTGCGTTTCTATCTCCTTCTTTTTTTTTAATATTATGTTTATTAGTTATGTGAATTATGTAATCCTTTCATTAGTTAATGGTTATAAATTTAGTAATTTTATCAACACAATACCCTCATCCTCGCTTCTTATTCTTACCAAACGGATGTCATGAACTTAACTTTTACGTATAGCAAATGCCCATACAAGCAAATTTAGGAAATATCGTATAAGTATAAACATGTGCTATATTTAAAATGTCAAAAATGGCCATGATAGCTTAATAGATATTCATATCTATTCGCATATACATGGTACTTGATATATGTATGTTTTTAGTTGATATACTAAAATACTAAAATGGCTTTCATAGGCATAAATTAATCACAAGTCAATTTTTTACTCCATAAAACAAATTTGGCATTAACATAATTAAAAAAAATTCAAAACACTTTTGTCATTGTCATATTTGACTAAGTAAATATGCTACAATGGAAAATGTTTTGGTGATTATTCAACTACCTCAACATTATTCTATGTAAATTGAGTTTACAATTTTATTATCGGACAATCTAAATTGAATATTAATTTTTTTAACAAAACTTGAATAAATATAATATATCGTTGATAAATTTTTGTAAATATAGTAATAGTTTTTGCAATTGACATATTTGTTATGATGAAATGCCCTACAATTGCAGTGTTGTACAAGATTCTGGTTCCTCCTGGATGACTAATCCAAAAATTGCATTGCGGGATTAAGATTATTGTAACACATTGCAAATTAGAATTATTAAATACTTTAGCCCAAGTGGTGTATGATTGATCCAAATAAATATTACCCATAACTATGTCGAACCCCTTTTTTATATTTCTAGTTCAACTATGTAACTAATTAAAAGTTAAATCCTTTGAATGAAAGTTATTTGTTTATGTTGCTAGTTGAAAAATTTTACAATATACTAATTCAAGTTCAAAAGACATATGGCATTACATAATGAATTCTTTAGACTCAACTCTTTTCTTTTAATATTTACTTAAATCAAATTTATTATCATACATCACCATTTCCTTATTTATTTTTGCAAGTGTTACTAGGCAAGCAAGACTTAAATCTTTTGAAGTCAACTTTTCCAAATTGGAAATCTTAAATAATTCAACCTAACTTTTCTTTGATTGATCGATACTAATATTACCCATAAATATTAATTGTCTATAAATGTAGACTCCATTTTTTATTTATCAAGTATACATATCTCTTCAATTAAAAGTTAAATCCTTTTAACGAAAGTTATTCATGTGTGCTGTGTCAGAGGTTTAAAAATATTTTCATTAAGTAATTCAAGTTGGCAAAATAAATGCCATCAAAGATTTATTTGTTTAGACACAACTCTTTGTCTTTAATATTTACTTAAATGAACTTGAGTATCATACATGACAAGTCCATTATTTATTTTTGTAAGTCTAACTATGCAACGAAGTAAGACTTAAATCTTTGATACAAAACTTTTTCAAATTGGAAATGTAAAAGCAATCAATCCAAGTCACAAAAGATTGTTGGCATTCAAATATCACTTATAAATATTGTCTATACATGTGGAATCCCTTTTTGTTTTATCAAATATAACTATGTAACCAAATAAAAGTGAAATCATTTGAACGGAAGTTATTCATATGTATTATATCACGGGTTGGAAAAAAATTTTGGCTACAGATTTAGAGAGTTAGAAAAATTAATGGCAATAGAGATTGAATTCTCTACATACAACTCTATCTTTTTAAACTTTATTAAACCAACTTTATTATCATACATGAGCAATCATCAACTAACTGACGACCCTTACCAAATAGCAAATAGTTAGTACTAAAATGTCTTTCATTGACATAACAACTTCATTCGATTAGTTCATTATACGGATTGATGATAACATACATAACAAATAATGAAATTTTTTTTGTGATTTATATTTTTTTTAAAAAAACATTTGTCCAATGTTGGAATATCTTTTCTTTCATGGTAATCAATTTATCACTTCACCACTGTGAAATTGTTAACCTATATTTAAAAACTTTTGCAAAATTAGTATTTTTTCTTCATCCAATGAATTTCCCTTGAGTCAAAATAAAAAATATACAAAATGCTTCCCTTATTTATTTATTTATTTATTTTAAATATAGGTGTCCCACGATTCAGGTTTTGGTTCTTTGTTTGCGAATCAATTAAATGTTTCACCACAATTTAATTTTACCTATATATACGCAATTTATTTATGTTGTAATTCATCTAAATTTCTTCCACTTTTATAACACGCTTTGTAAAATGGCTTTTCTCATTTTAATACTGCGCCCTTGAATGCATACAGGCATGCAAGCTTGGAAGATATTTTTCTTCTTATTTACATAACTATTTGTCCAAAGTTATTTAAAAAATGTGCTTCCATTAAACACCCTTACCCAACATTTAGAAAAAAATGCTAACCTCCACGAAATGAATGGGTTTTGTTTTGTTTTCAATACTTATTGGTGACATTCATTTTGTCAGTTGCCATTCATACTTTAATGTCTTTTTAATAACAAAGTACATTCTTTTTTAGTATATCGATGAGCACAATCTCATATCATGACTATTGCAGATTTGTCATAGATACACTGTATTCTGCTAATATATCACTTCTAGATTTTTCTCAAATTTCTCCGTTACAAAGCTTTCCATGTGATTTATGCATTTATCTTTTTAAAATTTCATTTAATTTTGTCTAATCCTTATTCACATCGTCCAGGTAGCAATTCACCAACCACTTACGTGCACTAAATTTTTCTCCAACCATATATTCAATTTGTGTCACCTACTTACACACTACATACACCCTTTATCTATGAAAAAAGATACCCCATTTTGGTATATATTTGTATCTGCCAACCCACCTTCTCATGGGAAATGACTTACTTCCTTCACGATCTATATAACTTCTGCATTTCCACACACTTCATGCCCTTTTCTATGTAGTACTTGCATAACAAGCTTTTAAGTTTTCATAGGACAAGAAAAAGGCAAGCCTCCACCATGAACTTGAACCAAGATGACGGTTTCTATCATCACTTTTTCCTAGAATTAGATCATCATGCAATGAGTAGTTTTCATGTTAATGTTAAAACTTATTTATACGTGTTAAGATTTCATTTTTTCCATGCATTTAAAAACTAACTTCTTTCATCTTCGTCATATATGTAGGTTCTCCTAACTTGCCAAGCATGTTCTATAGAAGGTTTAGCAATGAAATTTCATTAACCTTGACATTCAGAGATAAGGATGGGGTTGAATTCAAGCTATCCATAGAGAAGACTACTGATAGTGGTTATATAGTTTATGGTATGTCACAAATTTAGTCATTTTACAATGTACCGCTAGGAGGATGGTTTGATGTCTACAATGGAGGTGATAGCCATTTTTTATTCAGTTGGTTGAGAAGAATAACCAACTTGTAGCATTCTCAAAACTTTGTAAAAGCACAGACATGCACACGTGTGTTGAGATGGTTGTGGAGGATAATATTGACCTTAGTTTTCCTCTCCTATACAACAACGTGAAGGCCAACCAAATGAATAGATACCCATGGACATAGAAATTGGAGAAGGACCTAATAGTACTAATAATGTAGAGAAGATTGATTATTTTGTTGCTGAGGAGTACTCCTAACTAACTCAATGGTGAACCTGGTGCACAACCATGTAATTTGCGTGACAATGAACTTGATGTCATTAAAGTAGGAGGAGAGGAAGATAACATCAAAGTGCGGCATGGAAGATTAAGCGATTTATACTCTTGGAGGAGAAGATGATGACATTATTAGTGATGCTTAACAAGCCCAACATGTTCATGTTGGTCCTGTCAAGTTGGTGCAATTGTAGGTGTTGGATATCATTACTGGTAGGATTTTGTAAGGGTTGATATTTTACCTAATGCTGCTTCAATTTATACGAGTCAAAAGCTACTCACACATCATCAAGCCACATAAGCTCATTGTTTGGTAATTATTTATTTGTTTATATTAATATGAACAATGATAATGAGTAATATATCTTACGTGGAATTTTTTTTATTTTGTTGGCCCAGCTTATTCCAGCTTTTGCACGATTGGCATTTCCAAGTAAGTTGGATGAGGTATAGGTTATAGGTGGTAATAATAAGTATACCACATGGAACTTCATTGGGATCTTAAGAGAACTTCTGAGGTTTTCCTTGGTAAGGGTTGTAGGAGATTGTCTTCGGACCATGAGCTTAGGAAAGGACACATTTTACCCATGATTGTTTCTTCTAGGAATAAGAAGCTCATGTTGGTTGATGTTGTTGCTTAGATTTCTGGGTGTTATTATTTCTATCTTTAAATTACTCAAATTTTTGAGAGGCTTTACCATTACTATAACAACCCACAACCATTTGGTCTATGGGCTATGGTATGTCTGGCTATGTTGATTTTGCAGGAACGTTTAGTGGAATTTCTGCAAATGTAATGTGGAGGTTAGCAATTCCCTTTTTTAAGAGTAAACACCCAAATTGCTCCTTGACAATTTTATCGATTGACAAATTGGTCATTGAAAAAAAAAACATTATAGGTCCCTTCACAATTTCGTTGATGGACAAATTGGTCTTTCACATCTCAATTTAACCCTCATCACATGTCTGTTATCTTCGCCACCTGTTAGCCGAGTTTGCATCTTATGCCGAGCTCCTACCCCCCATTGAGCTCTAATTCCTTTTGGACGCGCTCCACCCTATCCTAGCTGAGATCCTTTGACATCTTTGTCACCCACTGACCCATGACATGTCCTAACCAACCTATTTTTTTAATTGTCAGGGATATATAGTGTCCTATTTTTGCAAGGATAAAATACACTTACCTCTCTTGAGTTATCAAGAAATGATACTCCTCCCCATTTATTTGAAAAACCTACACTCCACCCCATTTGAAAAATCTACACTTCGGTTATGCACCTCAGGATTAACTACTCGGCCTAGGACCAAGCTTAAGGGCTATGTATTGGACTGGAAATATGGACTGGAAACTCCTTTAAACCACGAAATTTGACATGGGTCCCAAAGATCACCACATGGATTTACCCCAGATTATCTATATAATTTATAAAAAATAAATTATTTTATAATTATTTTTATTATTTAGTATATAATTTATACAAAATCAATTATAAGAGAAAATACCAAACACACCCTTAGTGACATAGGGTGAAGTGTAGGTTTTTCAAATAAATGAGGTGCGGTGCCATTTCTTGATACCTCAAGGGAGGTAAGTGTATTTTACCTTTTTACAGTTGTGAAGGACCTCAATATTAATATTTTTTGTGAGGAACCAATTTGTTCACCAATGAAATTGTCAGGGACCAATTTGGGTATTTACTTCTTTTTTAATAAATGTAAGTAAATACATATTATTTCCCAAAACACCATGAAAATACAGACAACCCAAACCATCTTAATTTATTGTACTTATGTCAGAATGCTAGCCATATATTGAACTTAACAATCCAAACAAGCTATTGATTTTTTGGGTCATCATATACTACAATAATTACCACAACAATGAAAACAAAAACCTACCAAGCCATACAAATAAACGGCCGCCATTTTCTAATATTTGCACACGATTCTTAATCCACATTTAATATCTATACATTAGTGGTCCATGAGCCTACCTCTGTGGCCCAATCACGCCTAAATAACCTTATCTCAACCTTTGACAAAGCAATCCCTTATCCAATCGCGTCCAATCTTCCTTATCCTCAAAATATTATCTTCTTCCTCAAACAAAAGACAATCGGTGTAGGGGACCAAAACAACGCACACTTTAACACGTGAAAATAATTTAGAAACCAAACGCCAAACCCTTCCACAACACTCTTTACTAATCATTCCCTCCAGGATCTCAAGTTGCTTTCACTTCCCCACTGCGTCACCTTTTCTTTCCTCCAGGTAAAAACAATATTACCTATTCAAGTGTTTGTGATTTCCTTACTTTTTAATGTTTTGTACTATTGTCTACTACCTTTTTTAGAATGGTTGTTCCAAACTAAATACACACTCTTATTCTACACGTGTTCTAAAATGGTATACTTTTGGAAGAAATGTTCAAGGCATTTTCAAATTCCTGGAAGCATGATGGGGACAGATCATACATTATCCGTCTATATTTTGATGAGGTATTTTTCAATATTGTTTGTCAAAATTCATTTTCAGTAATTGCATACTCCTTTATTGTTACCACTAAATCAGATTTGTTTTCCACACACACCCAGTTTTTATTTCAAAAAATGTGTTATATTAGCCCAAAAGTCTTATCATTCATGTATTTTTTTGAACGTTTTTTAAACTTCTACTTGTGATTGTAAATCATAATTTTCATTTTTTTAATGGTTTATATCCAAAACCAAAGCCAAAATCAAGTTCATTATCAAATTCCTGTGTTGACAAACACTCATATATGGTATTCCAAGAATAAAGGAAGTGTAATTCTTGGTTCTATTTTCAATTATTTTGTAACATTTATTTACATTTGTATTAAATCAAATCAATAATACGACATGTAATTGTAATTTCATAATCTCTTATTTTCAAATCTCTTACTTCACACACACCACACCTCGTTGACACCTAACTATATTCAATAAGTGCTCTTATTATTAATTCATTTACTATTGCACTATTACTATACTAAAATAGGAATGTCCATACGATACAACTATTGGTGATAGAGTTTATAATTCATCTTATGAAAATACTAATTTACCATTTACATTACTTCATCAATTTTGATTGTAATTGACTTTTAAATATTTGTTTTTCAATCCATTTTAAAATATAGTACAACTACCTTTGACCTTTGTTCAAGCTCATGCTCATGAGTTTCATGACACCATGTACACAATTGATTGGAAAGATAATTGATTTCAATAAAAAATCGTACAACATGGGATAAAAGCATATGTGACCGAGGGTTTATCCAAATCAAGTGGTTTTACAATCTCCAACACAACTATGGTATGGAGTTGTATTATGTTTAACATTGTATTTGTTATCTTAAAATTTGTGATGATATGAATTATGATTTGGATTTTTAAGTTGACCCATCTAGGAACATCAACAAGGTTCTGCCAAAACATCTTTATCATATTATAAGACAAGATTATGAGACTATGATTCAAAATTAATCTCAATTCTGATTCTTCATCATTAGATCAACATTATGACCATCCTTCCCTTAATCAAATTCCTAATCTTGCACCAACGTACATACAATTTTTATCTACTTACTATTTATAAAAGTTCATGTAACATGCACTTACTAGGAGTTTGTTTTGTAGATTTCCTACTCCACCAACTCCACTAGTTGTTTAACAAGTGGCAAACTATATAGGTCAGAGCACTTCAATCATTTCACATCATTATGTACTCTTTGTTTTCATTTGACACAATTCTATTGGACCATATTATAGGAACCAACAATTTCTAAAAGTTTAGTCTCGCTATGAAGTCAGTCAAACCAACTGGTATATCAAATTATATATCCTTGTGAAAATTTTTTTACAAGTCAATCCAATGAAATTCAGTTATCATCTAATTTTTGGATTTGTTTTCCCTCAAATGTATCTTCTAGAGATTATCCTCTCCATTTCAAGAGAGATGTTGAAGTTTGGAAATAAGGGAACATGGAACATTATGGTTCAACACAAATCAGAATTCCAACACTACTCATGCAAATTTTTGCAGGAAAAAGGATCAACTTAAGCTTGGGAGTGGCTGGAAAAACTTATACAAAGATAACGATTTTAAACAGGATGATCAATGCACCTTGGTAATAATTGATGGTCCAAAGCTAACTCTTGATTTATGTGTTGAACAAAAAACTGATATGTGATGGGTTTTTGGTGTATATAGCATGGATTTAGTTCAAAATGTTTACCATTTTACATTTTCAGACTCAACAATTATCAATGTGTTTTTTTATTTAAGATAGAGAACTTTGACTTTAATCAGTCCATATTTTATTATTTTACTATGATTAAAACCAACTTTTTCATCAATATCATGGAAAAAAAATTAATACTATTATTTACTATTGTGTGGTTATGGTTAACTTTAAACATATCTGCACTACATGTACTATACAATTTGTATGTGTTGTTTTCTTTACTATTGTCACTGTCTTTATTTTTATCTTTTTGTAGTTATAATTTGTATGTAAACTTGATTATGTTGTCTTTTATAAAAGTTACATCTTGTCCTCCCTCTAAGTTTTTGCATATATACTTTTTCTACAAAATCTTTTTCATGAGCAATCCCATTAGGTGCAATTATGGGTTTTGTTGTTGGACATATACAATTGGACAAGGTCATAATTATATTGTCATTAACTTGTAATTTTTTTAATATATATTATTTGCAAATTATATATCTTTCCATTCAACCACCCCACGCAAGGGCGTGGGTAAGACACTAGTAAATATAAATAAAGTCTTTCCTAAATTGTGATGCATAATTTTTTTTTATGGAAAATAGTTAAAATTATATTTGACTAAAAATTAACAAATGAAAAACAAAGAAACCAAAAAGAAGGTGCTTGGCAAATAGAATTTAAAAAAGAAAATTCGAGAGAGAAAAAATAACAATAAAAAATATTCCGGTAGAGAAAGATTTTGTGGGGGAGGTATGAGGGCCCATCAATTCCCATATGAAGATGGATTGGAAGTGAAAAAAAAAAATTTGTCAACATCTTGGCATTAGATTACGCAAACCTCAAAAATCATATTGGTTTCATTGAATTTTATTTATTTATTTTTCCCTGAACAAATTCAAAGACATTGCATGAGCGGTCCATTCCACGTGCCTTCTTTGATTAGCCTCTCACTTTTCCCTCTCTTACTTCAGTCCTCCTCTTCTTCCTCGCCTCCGCCGTTTCCTCCCACGTTCCGTCACTTTCCCGGGAAAATGTAACGCAACACTACTGGCACGCAATGCATGCCACACTGTACTCTCCGGGACTCTGCATTTCAGTTTGAAATCAACCAATGACTCATTTGGTAAGAATAAAACCAAACAAAGACAGATTCGATTATTGCAGTTGAGCGAAGAGTGAAAGTGCGGAAGCAACAGTGAAGACTTCAAGCTAGCACAGGGAAATATCCTTCTTCTACAAGAGATAAATAAATTAAACAAAAATCCCTGAAATTTTTGGAGAAAACGCGATTGGTTTTGGCCTCTTTCGAATTGGACACTCCACCGACTTGAACAACCGTTTCCCCTCTTTTTCTCTCTCTCCCATCTTATCAATCTCTTACACTGCACCGTTCTCAATATCTGGTACTCTCTATTATTTATTAGAGTTTGTCAGATTTTCTTCTTGTTTTGCTCAATTCGACTAGGGTTTTAATCGCTCTTATTTTTTTTTTTATTCATTTCCAGGATTAGCCGTGAACCCTCAATGCACGATTCCGTTTCTAGGTTTTGTTTTCCATCCATTTTCTCCTTCGATTGATTTGCGATTTTAAAGTGTTCGAATAGCTTTCCGCATCCATGGCGTTTGATCAAAATTCCGTTCCCAGCGATCTAAGGCCACTGAACGTAACCCGAGCAGTAGCCGAAGAGCCACTCGTTCCTTCGGCGGGTAAACCGTCTCGAACCACAGAATGTTTCCCCGAATTCTGTTCGGGAGCACGGTAGCTCCGGTGCGGTGCCCCTTTTCTACCCTGCGTCTGTCTCTGATGCTGGCTTGGTTAGAGTTGGGTATGGAAATGTGGCTTCCGGTGCTGCTGCCTCCACCTGGTGCGTTCGCCCTGCCGTGCCAGCTCGCCATGCTACTGTGAACCCTGCTGTTGGGTTTAATTATGGTTCTAGTTTTGCCAACCGGTTTGTTGGTGGCAATGCTGTTGATCTTTCCGGCAGTATGGTGGCAGCTCTACATGGATATCCTCCTAATTTGGGCAATTGGGTTGCTGGTAATGGCTTGGATAATGCCCCTCCGCGCAGCAGTAGGTCGTTGGTGATGCTGTTGATACGGTTGGCACTGGCGGTTGGGATTGGTTTTGGTCCTGGTGCTAGGGCTGATCAGGCTAGTGATGAGAGCGGAGAAGATTCGGTGTCAGGGCGAAATTGAAGCTCTTGTGCAGCTATGGTGGGAAGATTTTGCCTAGGCCTTGTGATGGGATGTTGAGATATGTTGGAGGGCAGACGAGGATCATTAGTGTTAGGAGAGACTGGAGCTTCAACGAATTGGTGCAAAAGATGACTGATACTTTTGGGCAGCCTGTGGTTATCAAGTATCAACTCCCCGAAGAGGATCTTGATGCATTGGTGTCGGTTTCCTGCCCGGAGGATCTTGATAACATGATGGAGGAGTATGAGAGATTGATTGAGAGGTCTCCTGATGGCTCTGCCAAATTAAGGGTCTTTCTGTTTTCTACTTCAGAGCTTGATACTTGTGGTGTTGTACAGTTTGTAGATTTACAGGATAATGGACAAAAATATGTTGAAGCTGTGAATGGAATTACGGATGGGATTAGTGGTAAACTCACAAGGAAAGAGAGTATTACAAGTGTAGCTTCTACCCAAAATTCTGATTTGAGTGTGACAGAGGCGCTTGATAGCTTACATGCTGGCCAAGGGGATGCCAGTGGGGTACCTACCTCCTGCGGGTTATCACCTGAGGGAAATGGAGCTGCTTCTCAGGATGCTGCTGTGGTTTCATTGGGCATTCCTGCAACTTGTTCTGGTCCAACTCTCAGTCCAACTTCCCAGCATGAGGTTGAAAAGTCTCTGCCTGTTACATTATCCCAGCAGCAGTTCGCGATGCAGCAACCTGGAACTGAAATTCCTCCACCTGCACCTTATTTGCAGCCTTTGGACATGACTGCAATTAATTCTGGTTCAACTCAGAGTCCACATTTCCACAGTGAGGTGGAGTTTGAAAAGTCTGTGCCTGTTACTCTATCCCAACAGCAACATGGGTTGCAGCAACGTGGAATGGAATTTCCACCATCCACACCTTATTTGCAGCCTTTGGTTGATACTCGCCTGGAAGTTATGAACCGTGCAAATTTTGTCCAGCTGCCACCCCACATGGGATTCCCTAATCCTCAGCTTTTAGGTAAGAGTGGGTCTATCTACTCCCTGCATCAATTTCATGAAAATACTACTGGTTTAGCATCCCATCAGGTAATCCCTGCAGTGCAGATGACAATGACTCAGTCATCTTCTCATCCGCGTGTAAGATCAAGCGCTATTCAACCACAACCATTGATGCAACCGCAGCAAAATTGTTTTGACCAATATAATAATGAAAATACATCAGGTACAAGGATTATCCAGCTTCCTGCTAATCAAAGCTACAGTGCATACCCAGTTCAAGTCCCTTCTGTCATAGTTGGAGGTAACTACAGTTGGGTTCAGGCTCCTCCACCAGAGCATGTTGTTCTCCCTGATGCACTACTACCTCAACAACCAGTAATGAATCCTGAAAAAGTCCAAAGAGTGGAGGACTGTTATATGTGTCAGAAAAAAATGCCTCATGCACATTCGGATCCAGTGGTTCAGGATCAGCATAATAGTTGTGCAGGTCCGATTCCTGATTCAAAACGAAGTTTCCATAGTCTTCCTGTGAATGACAATTTAAAAACTCAAGGCGCTATGGTGTCTGCACCAATGAAGGAAGGGATTGTCGAGCAAGCAATTGGGGCAAGACCCATGATCCTTAGCAAATCCGAACCGCTAGATGAATTACTTTATGCTGATGCAACTGGACTGTCTTGTAATGTTGAGTCAGAGCATGAAGGTGAGATGAATTTTATACAAAAGCCAGACAATTTTGATCATCCCAAGAATGCAGTTATCCAGGAAGCAAGCGGAGGAACAGGTGAAAAGCGGTTACCAAGTGACGGGCTGATGGGAACAGCATTGCCGTCTTATCTAGATAATGTTGTTTGCCAGCCTATGATGCCTGTTGAAAGCTGGGCTAAAGATGATGTGCTTGTGAATAAACCAATGACTAATGATATACCTTTAGTTGAGTGCAAACCTATTGAAACTTCTGAGTGTAAGGTTCAGGATTCTCCAAAAGATTATACCAATGAACTTGCTAGCATTGTTTCAAAAGCAGATGCTGTGGAGAATTGGATTGCACAGGACCATCTCAAACCTGTTGATGTAAGGGTGGAAGCCCTCAAAATAGGAAATCCTGAAACTTATGCAAGTCATGATAAAGTTGATTACAACACTCAGCAAGCTGTAGAGAAGAAAGGGTTTGTTCTGGATAACAAGCTAGGTAGGTCAAAATTGAATGCTGATGCAAATCAGATTAAGATGATGGATGTGATTCCAAGTTCTAATGTGGAAGTTTCATGTGGGAATGTTTCCGGCCAGTGGATTATAATGAGGTTGCCCAACCCCTGTTTGGGGCATTCCTGAGTCAAATCTTCTGTCAAAAAGTGGAAACCATCACAAGGCTGATGCAGTTTCAGCTTCGATGTTGCCATCAGTTAGGTTTGGAGATGTGCAGGATTCTTCAAACTCCCTTTTTAGCAATCAGGATCCCTGGAATATACATGGCACCTACTTTCCACCACCTAAACCCAACAAAGTTGTATTGAAGAAAGAAAATTATTCTTATCTTAAGGATCAGTTTGGTGATAATCTAGGCAATACCGGGGAGCAGAATTTAGAGGCTCAGTTGGGCGATGGCCTTTACCAGACATTCAAACAGAATTTAACTTCAGAAGATGCTCGATCTGTAAAGGGTTTGTAAATTGTTTAGTGCTGATATACATAAGTTATCTTTATTGATGATAAATAACTTTGGAGCTAGCAGCGCATACTCATTTTTTTTGGGTTTCTTAATTGAAGGATCATCACAAGATCAACAACTTCAAGCTGTTGCTGAAGGTGTAGCTGCTTCTGTCCTGCATTCAAGCACTCCCTCAAATCCTGACTTGCATGCAGGAGATGTGTCCCGTCGTGAAGACACTGAGGATGGAGATGCTCAAAATAATCAAATAGATGTACAGTGTGAAAATAAAACTCAGCTGACTTTGTTTGTGCTTGCCACCAAATTTATATTTTCTTCTTCGTCTGGCAAATGCAAAATACTACTTCTCCTCCCTGTCATGCTCCCAGAAGTATTAGTGTTGTTGTTATTATTATTATTAAAACTTATAAATACAATGATTTTTTCCCTCTAGGATGGCAAGAGCAAATTCCCAGAGAAGGCAAATTTTGGCTTTCCAGTGTCAGATGTTGGATCATTGCAGGTTGAATGTTTTTCTTATGTATGTTTTCTCTTCAATGATTTCATGCTGCCAACTTAGCCTTAAACCTTGCTGTTGGAATGTTGCTAGGTTATAAAGAATTGTGACCTTGAAGAGCTGACAGAATTGGGCTCTGGGACTTTTGGGACTGTATATCATGGAAAATGGAGGGGTACTGATGTTGCAATAAAGCGGATTAATGATAGGTGTTTTGCTGGAAAGCCGTCAGAGGAAGAGCGCTTGGTCTGTCTCATTATTAATGGTTATGACTTCTATTGCCCCCTACTCTTAGTTAACTGACAATGTTGCTTACATTATTCGTGGTTTATGTTTGAAGCAGAGGGCTGACTTTTGGAATGAGGCAATCAAGCTTGCTGACTTGCACCATCCAAATGTGGTAGCTTTTTATGGTGTTGTGCTCAATGGTCCAGGAGGTTCTGTTGCTACAGTGACAGAGTATATGGTTAATGGCTCTCTAAGAAATGCCTTGCAGAAGAATGGAAGGTAGAGTCTTCATGTATTGAAGTGCATGCATGCGCTCTCAGTCGCCCATCTATTAGTTCTTCATGATAGCCTGATTTTGTATTTGATCATTTTCACAATGATAAATTTTTGTTACTAATGTGATTTTATCAGGAATCTTGATAAGCGCAAGCGTCTTTTGATTGCAATGGATGTGGCTTTTGGTATGGAATACCTGCATGGAAAAAACATCGTACACTTTGACTTGAAAAGTGACAACTTGCTTGTGAATCTCCGAGATCCACACCGCCCAATATGCAAGGTTTAAATGCTTGATGCTGATGTTATCCTTTTTGGATTCTTGTTCTGTATCTGTATGTAGTAGACATGTATTGCATTATTTTCTATGAGGAGGTAAATAGTTGAGGCTCTGATCAATTCAATGTAGTGATGTGATATGTACAGAATGCTACATACCTCTGTTCTGTTGTTTTTGAGAAAATGATTTAAGTCTTTAGGATATGATAGGGTGACTTTGCTTGAAGAAGCATGATGAGATAGATTGATAATTTTGCTGCTTTACTCTGATTTAGGGAGTTCGACTCATCAAAAAGGATTAGAAAATATCCATCTAGTTGAGCAGGCTTCCCCCATATTTTAGGTTTGATTTGCAGTACCTAAGGTCTAGCAAGGTAATATATGAGAATGGTTGTTTATAGAAAAACTGTTTGGTGGGCAATTTGTCATTGCAGATCTTCTGTATTTTTCCTATATTGACTCAAGGGGTGACACAAAAGCAAATAATAAAGGGCATTCATTTGAGGATATCTATTTGGTACTAGTTAGCATGCACCAATGATTTTGGGCTGAATTGAATGGGTGTCTTCTCTCATGGACAGATGTTAGTCTTTTGTCAAGGTTGCTGCCTTGCTATCATCCTCATGTCACCTTCCTTTTCAAGTCTGGCAATCTGGTTTTAAAGGAAGGTTTCAAAACTGTGGAGACATTTTTAACATGCAAGAACCATGCTGATATGGTTTAGGGTTTATGGTCTGGAACACCAGACCAAATCTTGGAAAATTTTAGTGATTGATGATGCTGCAATTGGGATTCCTCTGTACAATTCTGAAACCCTCTGGTCCCTCACTACAGCTACGGGTATGTAGCTAGCTTATGTTCTCTCACTCCTGCCTAGGATGCTACTGCCATCAAATTTGGATATTGGGGAAGGGAAGGAAACATTGCTTAGGTTGGAGGCATTATGCCAATAGTGTACATTATCAATCAGAGCTGGCCACTTTTTCCTATCTGTCATTTATTGATATCCGTTGATCAAGTTTTGCTTTTTTTGCCATGTTGAGTTTTTTCTTTAGGGTAAATTACACTGACTGGAACTAGGAAATATTACACATGAATCCCACAATTTTCAAAAGTATTCATTAACCTCCCTTAAAATTTAGGATTCAAGGTGGTGGTGCTTTTGATGGTGAAGAGATCAAGTTATAGTGTTCGAATCAAGAATAAAGCACTTTTTTATTCATATAGTTCCAATTATAGATACCTATAATGATCTTCCAAAAGCCAAAAAAATTAGGTTTTCCCATGTTTGATCTATCTATTCACTTTCTTACCACCTTGTGCTCTTTGTTATACAAATGTATATATTACTCCGGAATATGGTGGCAACTTATAGTCATTAAATATATTGGTGGCTTTGTTATTCTACTTGACTCTTTGTAGTGTCAAATTATTCTGTTATCTGCCATGCTTTTAGTTTCACTTGCTGGTCTAGATTCCCCAACATCTCGTTCTCATTTTTTCGGTCACACGCAGTGCAATTGACACCATATAGTTCCATATGATTTAGAATTAGCACCCTCTTTACAACACTAAGCGCCATCTTTCTCCCCAAAATATTTTTTAAGTGGTTTTAGGGTCTGTGGTACTTGCTTTCATGGTCAATGCAGCTCTACTTTTAGCATGGAGCAATGAAATATATGGTGTGTCCAGTTGCCCGGGTTTTCATTCCTTTTTCTGATACCAGGTTGGTGACTTGGGTCTATCCAAAGTCAAATGTCAGACTCTGATATCTGGTGGTGTAAGGGGAACTCTACCATGGATGGCACCAGAACTGTTGAACGGAAGCAGCAGCCTTGTTTCAGAGAAGGTTTGTATTATGATACTAATTTCATATTCTGTCATTCTCCAAACTAGTTTGGTGTTCTAATACTTGCTGTTTCAGGTTGATGTGTTTTCATTTGGTATTGTCATGTGGGAACTTCTCACTGGAGAAGAGCCATATGCTGATTTGCACTATGGGGCTATCATAGGTAATCCATGGGTTGAATTCGTGCTCTGATATTTGATTTGCTAGCTTTTGGTTATTGATATGTTGGTTTTTCCATACATCACTCAGGTGGTATTGTGAACAACACTTTGCGGCCTCCAGTTCCAGAATCTTGTAATCCAGAATGGAGATCGCTGATGGAGAGGTGCTGGTCATCAGAGCCATCAGAAAGACCATCCTTCACTGAGATTGCCAATGAATTACGTTCGATGGCAGCTAAGATCTATCCAAAAGGACAAAATCAACAGCAACAACCTGCTTTATCGCAGAGCCAAGTGCAGAAATGATTTCCTACAACAGCAGGATACCGAAAACCACATTGCATCTGCTTTATGTATTTCATCTGATTAGCAGATCAGTGCATTGTGTAGTATATACCCAGGTTCATTAGTGTCAAATAGTAACTCAGTTGTTAATTAGTGTTAGGTCTTTTAGCACTACGCGGCACACCCAAACGTCAATGAAGATTATGTTATGTGTCGTTCTTGTTCATATTTTGAATTTTTTTATAGAGCTTGTAAAAATGGATATGGCGAAGGGATTAGCATTTTCAGCCTCGTATGTTATGGTTACTGTTACTCCCATCTTTTCGAGTGATTTATTGTTCATTGGTGGTGCGTTACTGATCTGTCCGAAAGACTATTCCCTCTCCTCAACACATACTACTCCTGTATGCTTTTTTGTTTTGTCACACTATCTACCGGGTTTGGGTTTGACTTTCGGCTGCCCCAGCAATCATTTTATTTTATTTTTTCAGTAGAAAGTTTAGAGTGAGGGAAAATTCGCCCTACTCTAGAATCAGGACATGCTTTTGAGTTTATCGAGCTATTATAAATCACCCGTCAACCCAAAACTTGGTAATCAAATCAAGTCATAATAATAATGTATGAGCAAAATATTGATCGAGTGACCTAAACCCTGTTGGCAATTAAATTTATTATCATGTACGTGGGAACCATCTTCAGCTTCAGCTTACAATATGTACCCAAAAAAAAAAAAAATCTTCAGCTTACAATGACAAAACGTACCTGCGGAGCCGGCTTTATCCTTCCCGTGTGGCGTGGGTCAACACATTAAATTCTTTATCAAATCAATACCACCTTCCCCTACATTGTATTCCATTTCTTTTTCTTTTTCCAATATTAAATTGAATTATTATTTCTTGAGTGGCGGACATGCCAACTGAATTGCCTATTGCCAGGTACATGGCGTAATGCTTTCTGCGGCATAACCAGTCTCCAGGAAGGTATTTCACGGACGCTTCCAAATGCAGAGTTAAGACAATAATTCCACTTCCCTTTTTTAATTATTATTAGTTTTGGCCGGAGATGTTTCAATACAGCTGTAGCTTCATTTGCTTTGAAATTTTCTCCGTTGCATCTCTCTTTTTCCTCATCACAATCACCTATATATGCTTCCTACAAAACTAAAGCCCCTCAATTCCAACCCCATACACACTTCCCTTTCTATTATCTGAAAAAATATGGCTTCTCTTGAGGGAAGACCATTGGTGAGTGCAGCGGAACACGAGGACGAAAGTTTCGAAGACCACCAAGAGGCTAGCATGTGCGGTTATGGATGTCTCCGGGTTTTCAGTTCGAGATGGTGGCGAAGCCATGATGAAGGTAAAGGCCTACTAGAGCAAAACGGAGAGTCCTGGTTGACTTGCAGGTTGAGGAAGATGAAGGAGGCTTCAGAAGTGATTGCAGGTCCCAAGTGGAAGACATTCATCAGAAAGATAAGCGGGTACCGCAAGAAGCAGCAGAGGAACAGGTTTCAATATGATGAACATAGCTATGTTCTCAATTTCAACAGTGGCGTTCAGAGTGAAGATGAAGACATGCCTCCCAGTTTCTCTGCAAGGTTTAGTGCTCCTTTTGCCGCTGGACGTCGCCAAACTGAACAGTGATTCGTGCGTGTCCGTTTTGGAATAGATTTTGTTGATTACATTTGTTCATCTGTTAGTATATATTTTTCATTGGTAGTCATTGTTGATTGTGTAAAGATCATTCTTTAGTTCAAGATTCCTTGCTTTCTGCTTTTCGCCCTTCCCCTTGCCAATATTCGTCAACAGTAGAACGCCAAAAGAGCTGAAACAGGACTAGCAGCAGGGTTCCCCACACACCCACAAATAATAATAATAACAAATAACAGGCTTAACCTAAACCATTCACTCTCTTTTGGAGACAAAAATGAAAGATAAGGAATGAAATTCAAGAGTGAAATGATAACTTCGATGAAATAAGAAGTTCTGGTGATGCATTCTTGAAGAAAACATGTTCCAATCAGAGTCATGTTGAAAACAAATCATTCTTTCCCTTTGCTTTGTGCCAACTGCCATAGATTCTTTCAACTCATGACTCAATTTTATGCTTCTGACTATGGGGCATACCAGTGTTCTAAATTGCGTCCATCCGGTCCGGCCGCTGCATTGCGGGCACTGCGGCTACCCAATGCGAGATTGGCCGCTGCGGCGTGATTTTTGATTTTTGCACAAAATGTAAAAATAAGAGAAGTACAACAATTATAGCACCAAAATAAACATATCTCCACCATATTTGGCATAAACTTATGTCTCTAACATATTAAATACAAACTTCTCATGTTTTTAAATAATACAATAAAATTAGAATTGCTAAGAGGAACTCAACATCTTGCAATTGTGATCAATTCACTAATTGGCCCATGCAATGAACACATCACACCACAATTTTAGAGATATTACTTCACTACAAAACAAAACATAATAATAATTGATATTTTTCAGAGAATAATATTTTTCTTCACATATAAATATAATTAAATAAAAATATTAGTAAAACTAAAAAATAAAATAAATAATTTAAATAAAAATAAAGGAAATAAGTCAAATAAAACTTACAGGATATCTATTACCACATGGTAGAATGACGCGGTGGATCATAACCTCCACTTTCGTTTTGGTCGTCATCTTGTGTATCTCCTTGGCCAAAGACATAAAAAATCCACTACCTGGTTGTGGTAATAGGGATATTGGTAATTCATTGGCATTTAGTGATATGGTGGAATTTGACCACTTTCATATTGGTTATATGTATTGAAGTAAGGATAAGGATTCTGATAATATGGTGGATAAAACCCTTGACTACTTTGAGTTGAATCATCAATACTAACTTCACTTAAACTTTGTTCAATATTAGAAGTGGAAGATTCTTCAATTACAATTTTGTATTGTCGTCTTCCTCTTTTAGATTGTGAGCCAACTCTTCTACTATCAAAGGAACTATCAGAAGGCATATTAGGCCTATTATAAGTGGTCATATCAATAACTAAGCTTTTGTCACGCCTATTGCATGGTACCTGATAATATGGATCATGCCATCTTTGCTCATCACCATCGCCATTGCCATTACCCTTGTCATCACTTTTTTCAATTTCCACATTATCACCACCATTACCATTGTTGTTACTTGGTGGACTTAAACAACCACTATTTTTAGAATTTGCATCATCATCACCAACTTCCATATTTTCGTTAGGATTCCACTATAGGCAACCAATTGACATTTTTACTCCCTCTAATAGTGGATTTTCTCTATCGGATCATCATCATGAAAAATGTAGTCAAGATTAATTGGATTGTAACTAGCTTCAATCTCTTCTTGACTTCTCTTCATTTCATGTCTCATTTTCAACTTCATATCATAAAATGTAAAGACAAGTTTTTGCAATTTCTTATATTTGAGTCTATTCCTTGCCTTGGTATGGATATAACTGAATGTGCTCCAATTTCTTTCACAGTTGTGGCTAAAGTTGTTTGGCTTAGAGCTTTTACCTGCCACAAATTGAAGTTCAAGAGCACATGTACCAAATATCAATCACCATTCAGCTATTTAAATTAATCAAACAAAATAAATAAATTATTAGTTACAAAAAAAATTAAAGCTAAAATAAATTTATTTGCATCTAATGGAAAACAAAGAAAAATAACACTTTAACTGGATTCATTTGATTTTAAGCTCTTTGAGCTTGTGGTGTTCCAAAAGTTTCTTTCATCTCTAAAAGTGATAACTATATATAGCAATATAATATGTCAATATCTAAATATATTATATTAAATTATAAGTACTAAATTGCAATGTAAAATTTATTACTAAATTTGATCATCTAAATTTCTTTCTAATTTCATGATCACACTATTTGTTCCATCAAATGTTTCTTTATATACATTTGTCCCATGTTCAACTCCACATTGAAATTGTGGGTTAAGAAAATAGCCTAGAAAGGAAGTTAATAAATTATAATGTGTGCATCTATGAATTATAAATGTTATAAGAAAATATCAATTAGTAATTAAATTGATGTACCTAGAATGAAGATCACAATGCATAAATCTCAGACGTTCATCTATTAATTCATTGTACCTATTGTAATAACGAATTTAGTTGAATAGATTGTTTGGCTCAATCAATGACTTCATATATAAAACCTAATGTCATTTCGTCACCATCAACCAGTCTCAAAACTTTTACAATAGGCTCAAATACTTTCAATATATCATTAGCCTTGGTCCAGAAAGTCATTATTTACAACAATATTTCGTGCTTAGATGTTGGTCCATTCTTCTCTCTACTAAATTTAGATCTTCTAAATTCTTCAGAGTTGAACATGTTTCTTAACCCTTGTGTTTGCTTAACAATTGCTTGAAGTTGTAAAACTTGCGTCAAATCTAGTAATTCTAGGACGAACAATCTCTCTACCTCTAGTATATTTTTTCATGAGATTTCCAGTCCATATATGATTGTAGATGAAAGATGTCACAATCTTTGCTTCATCTAATATTTTTTCGCATTTTTCTTCTTTCCTATATCTTCCAAGAAAAGATCCAAACGGAGCTGCACATGTAGTCCAGGACAGATATGGCCTCTTTTCCATCAATTTTTGACTAGCCTTTCAGTGCTTTTTCATTATCTGTAACCACCTGGACCACATATTCTTCTCCTACCTCCTCAACAACTTTATCAAGCAATTGAAAATAATAATTTGTATCTCTCTTGTCAACACTTGAAGCATCAATAGATTTCAAGAAAATTGTTCCCTTCCTGGTACACCAAAAAATTCATAATATGTGTATGGTTTATCTTCGTCTGTCCAACCATCACACACTATTGTCACACCTCTCTCATTCCATGTGCTTTTCAACTTATTTATCAATTCCTGCATGTTTTTATATTCAGCTTCTAGATATACATCTAAAATTTCATAAGGAGTTGGGCACTTAACTCCTTGGCCTACCTCGCGCAAGCTACAATCAAATTATGCAACCAAGAAAAGTTAGATAAATTCAAGGGAAAATGCTGATAAATGATAAATTTGCTTATAGCTTCTCAGAGTTTCTTCCTTAGCATTTTCATTAGGCTGGTACTAACTTTGGTTACTTTGTGCTTTTGCTTCTTACAAGATTTATATCAGTAGACCTCAAAGTAAAAGAGACATCTTGTGATGTTGCTACTCCACTAGCACTTGCACGAGAGCTTCCACCAGGCTCATGTATATTGTTAAGTCCTCCTATTTGTTGTGGAATTATTCTATGAACCCACTCTTGTTGTGATGTTATACTTTCTTGTGTGGCCAACCTTATCTGCTCATCAATATGATCTTTTATGTCATCTTCATCATCTTCTTAAACGTGCTTCAAATTCTTCCTTTCTTTATTTGGAGTCAATTTTCTTTGTTTTTCCGTCTATAAGGAGCTTCATCATGCTTTGTTGTAATGTGCTATATGTTGCTTCAATCTAGTAATGCCTCCTGTTATTACTCTGTCAGAGTTTACATCTAATATTGTTTCGATTTTTCCTAGTCAAAGGTTCTCCAAAATGCCATCCAATATCATCACTTGGAGCACCCTCTAGCCTCCCTAGTGGAAACTCTTCTGTTGGTGGTATTGTAAAAGTTTTACAATATTTGCTCATAAAAATATATAGTAATTAATAACTTAATTTAAGAGAATTTAAATATGACAAGCTAATTAATTTAACACAAAATATTTAACTAAAAATTACATTATATATAAATGTTAAAATAAAATAAAATTCACATCCTCATTTTCCTTCCACAATTATTTTATATAAATAAAAATATCTTCAAAACATATTTTTTTAATATATTTTATTTTAATATAAAATTCAAGTACTGTCTTCCTTGCTTATTCCTCCTAAAACATTTTATTTTATTTAAAAAAAAAACCATCGCTAGAACCTTTTTGCATAGATGTATATACTCAACTATATTATATATAGAAAAGAATTAAAAAATGAAAAAAATCTGCATCCTCATGCTGCATATGGACCAGCTTTCTTCTTTTGTATCCATTTAACTACATTATATCATATATATATTATTATATTATATTAGAAAAAATTAAAAAATTGAAAAAGTGCGTCCCGTTTTTTTTCTTTAGTTATTCTACACTCTTCTTAATATATATAAGTGTAATATATACAAATATGCTAAAATGAAAAACTCCAAGTCCAGTACTTTCATCTTTAGGAGGCGTAGAGCACAACCAGTAACACAACTCTTCTAATCTTTCCATTTTTCATTTTTCAAAATGAAAGAACCACAACCTTCCTCCCATCAATCACAAAGAACACAGATCTACATTTATTGACAAAAAAAAAAAATCGAAAATGACAAAGAACACAGAGCTTACTCCTTCAGGCTAGCTTTCAGTGATTACAACTGGAAACCTAAACGTGATGGAGAATGCGAAGCTGAAGGAGACTAATTGTCTCAGTCATAGCAACAAGGTTTGTTTTTGGTTGGCATGGAACCCCTCACCTTCCTCTTCCTCTCCCTCCGGCCACCACCACTCGCTTTGCAAGGCTTCTGTTGACTTACCACTGACTCCTTGCTATCTCTCAGATCTTCTTTGAGAGAACAATTGTGGAGAGATGAGAGAGCGCAGTGAGGTGGAGTTTCTAAATGAGTGAATGTGTTCAAGTTAAATTTTTCACCCAACTTCCATTTGTCTATGATTTATTGATATATGATTGATAGGGAATCTTTTCTTTTTCTCTTTTCATTTGTGAATACTAAGCATGAGTCACTGGGAATCTTTTCTTTGAAAAATCAAAAGGGACAAAATTTAGTGTCCTGAAAGGCTGAAACATAGGACATTTTATTTGATGCGTTCCGTTGTGGTTTAACACCATTATGTTGCGGCCGCAGCGCCATTACGTAGTAGTTTTTTCATGATTTAATTCACATCGCGATTGCGGTGTGATGCCGTTGCGGGCACTATCACAGGGTAATATTGCGCGCATCAAGTGAAGTCGCAATGTTGAAACACGGGGCACACCATGCATATTGCCACATTTATAAAGCATGGCTAAATTTATTTATTACATTTTTGAATGCATTTGGTTACAATTTGTAAATGTGGCTAAATGTCCTGATATGTGATACATCATATTTCACCAAGTGTATTGTAGCCTTGGCCTATTTTTATTGCGCAAAGGCAAATTGAAGTTGTGCTCTCTATTATCTCCCTCACTTATGATATGCCCCCTCAATCAATTACCTTTTAATCATTAAAACTATCAAACAAGGTGCTCGACAAGTTGGTCCATTGACATTGAGCTTATGGACTAAATTTTCTCTCACATAAAATTCCCTGAACTGAATAATAATCTTTAGATTTCATTTTAAAGTAATCGATGGTCAAGATTGCATTTCATAATTTTATACCTTAATTTTTAGACAACCCCCCAAACAAGTACTCTTAAATTAGGAAAAATTAGTTCCCAAGAATCATGAAGAGTTCAAATTAAACCTTACGGAGTACTAACTTCTCTTAATTTTAATTAGTAAGGACTTCTTTTATATATATATATATATATATATATGTATGTATGTATATATTCAAGAAGAATCAGTTTGTCCAATGCAAAATTTAAGACTGATTGGTTTGAGGGTTTTGTTATATTTCTCCTTCTCCAATTTTCTTATCTCTCTTTTATTTCCTGTCCAAGTGACCAAACCTACATTGTCGATCCACCATCTAGTTATGCATAATCAATCAAAACCCTTCTTTTTTTTTATTTCCATGGGTTTTATGAGATCCTATCTAACCAAGCTTGTGATTAGTAAGTACATGTGTGATGATTTTGCGAGTTGTTGATTTTATGATTTGTTAACTAGAACTCCATTTTGGTTTAAGAATATAAGAAGTAACTAGAAATATGAAACGGTTCATAACATTTCTCTACAACCTTTGTACACCGTGTGTATTGTTGTGGAAAAGGACACAAAGGAATTGTGGGTGCACTATGGGACAAGAAGCATGGTAGAACACTCTTTCATCCTTCAAAATATCATTTCATTGTGTCTTGTCTAAATTTCTTTCTGCACTCCTTTATCTTCTCTCTTTGAAACCACCACATCCCTCTCAAGCTTACTCTCCCTCTCATGCACTTGTGATGGATATGGAAGAGAATGTGAAGAGGTGTTTATAATCAATTTATAGAGAAAGAGATTGAAAGAACAAGTGATTTGGAGAAGGGTTGTTTGTGTGGTTGGGTTTCACTTTGTTTCTCTTGGTTGAATGAGGAAGGTGAAGGAGGGAAAATGAGATAGACAAGGGCACATATTTATTATACTATAATATGATTGATTGCGATGCCT
>JAMLFY010000009.1:8670475-8688397 GCA_030441495.1 Dalbergia oliveri
ATTAACAGGAAAAGGGTCAAGGTGGTAAAGCCTGCCACTAAGACTTCTTTTCCAACTACAGAAATCCGGGGTAGCTATGCCCCTCCGTTTCATGTACGTTTGGTTGACAGAAATTCATTTTTCCTCTAGAACCATGTCATTGCCAGTTTATCGCATCCTTTATTTACTTGTGTGGATCAAATGTATCAGGTGGAGCTTTTTAGGAATGATCAACACCGCCTAAGGATTGTAGTGGACAGTGAGAATGAAGTAGACTTGATGGTGCAGTCAAGACACATTCGGGATGTTATTGTTCTTGTGATTCGAGGACTTGCTCAGCGATTCAATAGTACATCCCTCAATTCTCTTCTCAAGATGGAGACATAAATTCTTTCTTGTACATTCTATAGTCATTTTTATTTTGGGAAGCTAGATTGTTGAGGGGCAGTTATCTCACATTTTGCTTGCCATGGGTCCGAGTATTATGCTGAGAGTACAGTTATTAATGCCTTGATCATTACTTGCCATTGATTCCTAGCTCTGTGTGGGGTGTGTTAACAAATGATAAACCTTTCAAGTATTTCAAATTCAGTGTTACGTGTAAATTTTGGACTTCTGACAAATATTGTGGTTTAACAGGAAAGGAAAAAAAAGCTTGTAGATCTACAATTGAGTGTGATACACGAGTTTATACAACCGTGCAGGGTTCTTATACTTGGTGAAAGTAAATTATTTTTTTTAATCGATGAAAGTAAATTATTTCTTCATATTAATTAGTAAGCTATTTACAAAATCTTTCTCAAGTATAGATTTAATATGGAAATTGATTTAAAATTATAAATAATTCAGTTGAAATGTTGCCATGTACAAACTAATAAATTTACGCATGTTGTGTATGATTATTAAGTAAGTAGCTGTGAATTTATTTTAAATTTCATGAGTTTGATTTATAAAATTTTATTTGGAATTTTAAGTAGATAATAGAGGACAAACAACGTAATGAAGTATTATATGCTTTTGGAAGCTTATTCTTAATCTTATCTGTTGAATATAGCATTCTATTTATATTTATTAATCATTAATGACAAGTGAATACTTGAACAAAGGTAATGACCGTTCATAATTTTCTTTCAAACGTTGATGTGTTTAAAGTAATACATATGGAATGTTAAATCAAATGTTAAGCAAATCACAATAAATAACGGTAATGAACATTCATGACAGTAAATGTCATATTCAGAGATATGTGAGAAAGTTAAATCAAATTATATGTAAAATTTTATTATTATTCAATTCTTATTTTCATTTTATATAGCAGACTCATGCGAATTGTACTTTTATACTAATATCTAAATATTTTTACAATTTTGTAGATCATGAAGAAGTGGTGGTATGATATTATAGTTTCTATTTTATCCAAAAGACGATACATTAAATAACCAAATCATCAACCAGAAGAGGCACAGAATTACAATCAAAAGCATCAGACCATGAAGCATATATAAAACTATCCCTAAGGATATTCCTATTTGCTGAGAAATCTTGCCCTTCGTCTTGGGTGGCTGAGATGACAGTCTTGCAAACTCCTACAAGGATGGTTCTTCTAAATCCAGCTTCCCAAGCAAAATGAAAACCCTCTTTAGCTGCAAGCTTCCCTGGGTGGGGATCTGAGCAACCATGATAGCAAAAAAATTTCCCACCATGAAGTTGCCTTCATCTCTCGCACACCATGCCTAGTCCAACATTGTTATTTTCAAGGGAGATTGCAGCCTTCACATTTACCTTGTAGTGCCCTCGACGGGATGGCTCCTAGTGGTTGGGTACAGTGAATATTCTCCCTACCCGTAGGCCAGATTCGTCCTCATGTACCATGCCAGTAGATGATTGGGCTATAGCTTTGCCCACATCTGTCGATAAGTGATGGTGTCTCCCCACCCACCTGTTATTCCTTTAACCCAGATTTGATATCGTGCGACAAGCTAAAGAGTCAAGTGCTGGTTTGAAAGAGAGTTGTAGAAGAGTGTTGAAGGTGATAGTTTGTCACACCCGATTTAGATCTTGATTGGCATGTGAGGACCTCGTCCCAATGGAAGCCTCTTGGAAAAAGTTGTTTGCTAACATGCATAATAAATCATAATTTAACAATAAGGTGCATATAAATTGTACTTTTAAATGACATTTCAATACCTGATTAGTAAATAAATTTGCAAAACTTGCTGCATTGTTCCAAAATACAAAACTATCAATCAAGCCTGACAATAGGAATCTATAAATTTTAAATTAAATACATAAATTTAATTATATGTATCATTCGAATCCAAACTGCATACTATTAGAGCACTCTAGACTATTGACATAAATCTACAATGTAAGCCTCATGCAAAGTGAGGCTCACCACTGATCAACCACTGACTGCCACTATGGAGGGTTGGAGCATCACCCAATACAATAGTTATATCCAAAGGGGAGGAGCGAGGTGAGTTATCTAAACTGATTAATAATTTTCACCTACAACCCACCTGGATAACTAAATAGGATAAATAAGGTATAGGATGCATCTTTTATAATTATTTACACACACACATATATGTACACATTAGTATTTTTTATCCGTGCAATGCACGAAATTAAAGAAATTGTTAATTACAATTATGATAAGA
Source organism: Dalbergia oliveri (assembly GCA_030441495.1). NCBI lineage: Eukaryota > Viridiplantae > Streptophyta > Magnoliopsida > Fabales > Fabaceae > Dalbergia > Dalbergia oliveri. The sequence continues at coordinate 8,673,115 of JAMLFY010000009.1, forward strand.
AACTATATTGATAAAAAAGATTTAGCATGACAAATTTTACTCCGAAAGATATAAATTTAGTATCAAAATCTAAATTTATTACAAATTTATTTAAGGCTGAAAACAAATGCATTAAGGTAGAATAAAGCTTAAATAGAGAATGCACAAACAATATTGACATAGTGAAAGAATAACCTAATTCAAATATTCATTCTCTTTTGCCTATTTGCATAAACAATTCTTATTGTGAAATGACATTGGACTTTCTATAAGCTTAAAAATTTCAAGAAATAATTGTGGATTATAATATGTATTGATAGTTTTTTTTAATATTTTTAAAAGCTCTTGTTTCAAATTAGATCTTTTACGGGAGGACCGTAATTGGAATACAAAATCTTGACATAACTTTCCTTGTAATAGTAATTGTTATTTATTATGGTATTATGGAAGCTGTTAAATTACTTGTTAAAATCTAAATAATTTGTTTTTAAATGCTAATTTTCTTAGAGAATTTTAAATGATAAAATTGAATTAAGCAAGTGAATAATTTTTGAAAATAACATATTGAAGAAACTCTCCCAAGATTTAAATTGAGAAATGAATTTTAAAATTTTTGTTTAATTCACTATTTTTATAGTGGTTTGTTTAAAAAATAAATGAATGCATTAATTTTTTGTTGTTTTTTAAACTTTCGTATTTACCTTTAATTTCTTTTCAAATGAATACATTTAATGCAAAATTCATTTAGTTTCTATACGTTCAAAATTTTATGTGTTATTTCTTCAGTTTATTATCAGTATAAATTGTATAAATAGGATTTTAGGCATTGGTATTATATTTGAAACCCATCCATTTCAAATTGAGAAACTAATTTTATGTATTTATATCAAATTAACAAATATGTGTAAAGACACAAAATCATAAATCATTATATCAATATAAATATAATAAATTATATTATATTATCATATGAATAAGTATGTACAAAATTGACATGAATAAAATTTGGACGATCCTCATAAAAAAAGCTAGATGATACCATAGAAATTATGAGACAAAATTTTAAAATATCATATTTGATAGTTAATATGGTAATTATTAGAAATCAAGATAGAGAACAATTTAAGAACTAAAGTGAAAAAAAATCATATATTAATTTTTCAAATCAGTTTATATATATATAATTTTGTTTCTTTTAGTAGAAGAATATACACTATTGATATGAATAAAATATGCATTATCCCTGTAAAAAATATCTAGATGATAGCATAGAAATGATAAGAGAGAAACATTTAAAATATCATTTAATAATTAAAGTAAAAAATTTACATATTAAGGCTTTGAATCAGATATTATTTTTAATCAAATTATATATGTTAAAATAAAAAATTAGATTTCAAATATAAGATAATATGTAACTGAATCATTATCATATGAATAAATATGTACAATATTATCTTAAATAAAATATGGATGATCCCCATAAAAAAATCTAGATCATATCACAGAAAGTATGAGAGAAAAGTTTTAAAATATCATTTGATAGTTAATATAGTAATTATTAAAAATTAAGAGGGAGAAACATTTAAGAATTAAAGTAAGAAAAATCATATCTTAGTTTATTTTAATGTGAAAAGTCATATATTAGTTCTTTTGACTCATATATTCTAAATTTTATTAATATTTATGCATTCTAAAAAACATATATTTTAAATTATATTAATATAGATCGCATGTTTTGTTGGAAGTTATTTAAGGAAGAACTAAATTTATTCTTTGTATTTTTCTTCAAATTTGGCTAAATTGATTATTGTGAATCGTTTTGATTTTGAATTAAATACTACTAATCATCCTTGTTTAGAAGGATGATGAATGAACAATGGATAAACTTCAAGATAATGTAAATAAAATTCATAATATTATTGAAAAAATAATTAAAATCATTTATTGTGTTCGTCATATGGAAAAAGAACATTACAATATCAATACAAATTATTTGTCTTAAAAATAGTACAATCACCTAAACCTAAAAGGTGAAAAATACATTGTTCCAAGAGAATTTCCTAATAAAAAAATTATTTACAATAAAATAACATAATTTCATTTATTGACAACCATTGTCTGAATACCAAATAGAACTTCATCCCTTCACTCATTGCATTTCAAATTACACGTTATAATAAAGATTAAAGTGAATAGGATAAAGAGAGATAATATATATTAGAGCAAAATAAAATTTTGAATGAGAAACTCATTGTGATCGGATATTGTTGATAATTTTACCATCAAATGAGAATAAAATGTGATAATATGATTAGATATTATAAAACAAAACAAAAGTTGAAGGGATGAATTCAATGGCAAGCCATAAATTTTGAAGGAGAGGGTCAAATTAATTAATATAAAATAAAATAAAATAAATTGTTATATAAAAAGTATAAAATGAGTCACTATATAGTATTTTTCATACAAATTATTTATAAATTACGGTTTATTTCATTATTTATTTCTCTTTACTCTTAACAAAAGAGTCAATAATTTTCTTTTTAAATATCTCTTAGACTCAACATAAAAAAATATGCATCAATGTGTTATTTAACATCAAAATAGAGCATCGATCATAAATAAGTAACTAGTAAGTAGAAACTCCACTAAGTGGATAAAATGAGTTAATAAGAGAAAAATCTTAAAAAATATATTCTAGAAACATTTATATATTTCATACTTTTATATCATACGTGCTACTATATAAAAAAACTTTTATTATTTATTTTGTGTATTATGTATAGAGATTGAATGTTTCAGGGGCCATAATATGAAATATACATATAATTATATAACAAATATGCAAAAAAAAATTTGGAGAGGGAAGGACTCTGGAGGGGCGCCCGTGGCCCCCTTATCCCTGTCCCTTCCGCCTCTTAATGAATCATTGTCATCGAGACTTGGATCTAGGAACATATGGAGTGGAGCAATCAACAATGTTTTAATCTAATTAGTGATTTATATGAGGATATCATACTAAATTGTAAAAAGTAGAACAATCGTTATAGAACTAAAACACAAGTAACAGGAAAACATCATTAAAAAATCTTAAACATAAGGTTCATGGAAAAGAAAATCACCATACCACAATTTGAGTCCATAATTACAACAATAAGTTGAAAGAAAAGAGGGATATCAATTAGATACATTGCATGAATGTATATGTATATATTGACAAAAGAAAATAATATAAAATATAATACATGCTAAATAAATCATAGGAAAATAATTTTATATTTTTCAATGATTTATCTACATATATAATTATTTGTTATTTCGATGATTTGATTGGTTAATTATGGTAATATTATACCATAGTGAAAGGAATTGATAAAATATTATGATAAATTGATATGATATTTAGATTTTTCAAAAGGATAATTTTTTATTAGATTCTCATTCAAGGAGAGTTCGTTGAAGGAGAATTTGCCAAGTGTCAAAAGTTTTCCGAGAATAGATTTCTAATTATATTACTATTGGTTATTATTACTCATGTGATGCAGAATGATTAATAATAAAAAAATATATTTTAAATATTAAATTCCTTTATATATATTTAAAAAGTTGTACTTTATACCTGTTGGTGCAGTTAAAAAAATTTATTACATTTCTTTAAATAAAAATATTAATTTCTATAAAATATAATCTCAAATAAAGAATTATTAAAAAATTGAGTACATAAGTAAATAACTAAATTTTTCAGTATCATTAGTATACATATTATGTTGAAAAAAAATCTTAACTAATGGAAATCTTTAGTGAATCATACATTTGACATTATTTTAATACATATAAGATATAGATAATAACAAATCAATTAAATCAGTTAAAGATACCATTTAAATTGATATTCTCAAATATTTCTCATTCTTGGTGCAACTTTCACCTATGCCATCATAATAATCCAAGAAAGTTATAGTTGGTGTTTCACTAATATGGCTTGGTTGGAATTGACTGATGGAGAAATAATTGATCTAAATTATTAATAACTAATAATATTCTATTTTCAGTATATATCAGGTCAAACCAAAGAAGAATTGCAGGACTTTAATGATTGTGCACATAACTATTTGTTTCTCAATAGACGATTTAAAATATGTGTTAATTTGGTGGTTAATTGATAGAAAAATATTGGAGTAGGATTGGAATTTTTGGATGTTGATTTATATTAATAAGAGTTTTTTTTTTTGGTTATGAAATTAGTCTTGATTTATATTTATTATTACTAATGATTTAAACTCATTTTCAAATAAAAAAAATTTTAAACATGTCCAAATCCAAAAGAAATGGCATATACTCTCTTAAAATGATTTAATAAAAAATTATGAATAATGATTGATAATAAAATATAATCAATTATTATATTATTATATTTATTACAATAATTTTGAAAAACACATTCTCTAAAAAGACTGGCCTGAAAAGTCAATTTTGATTTTTTGAAGTCTTATATCAAATATTATTTTTTAAAACAGTTATCTAATTCAAAATAAAATTATTATATTTGATTTAACCAAAAATTAGGAATCATAATTGATAACAAATTTGGAATCAAGTGTAATCAATCAACTGTATTTATTATTACTAATGATTTAATCTTAATTTCAAATTTAAAAATTTAAAAAAAAGTTCAAATCTAAAAGAATATCATATTATATTATCTGAAAAATTATTAAATAAAAAATTACAAATCATTATTGGTAATAAAATATAACTGATTATGCACATAATTATAATCTTTTATTATATTATTATTATTATTGTTATAATTACCCTTACAATAAATGATTTATTCTCTAATCAAATAGCCTGGTTCAATTTTTCCAAGTCATATACCAAATACTATTCTTTAAAATAAACATCTCATTTAAAAGGAAATAAGTATATTTGATTTAATAAAATATTTGGATTTGTGATTGATAATAAAATTGAAATCAAGTATAGCCAATCAATTGTATTTATTACTACTAATGATTTAATCTTAATTTCAAATTTAAAAAAAAACATTATATTGTCTAAAAAATTACAAAACATGATTGCAAATAAAATACAATTAATTATATTTATTAAAATTGTTATAAATGATACATTCTCTAAACAACACAAAAAAGAAAATCCTGCTTGATGTTTCGAAATCCTATATCAAATGTTATTTTATAAAACAAATATCTAATTTAAAAGGCAATTATTACATTTGATGTAACCACAAATTAGGAATCATGATTGATAATAAAATTGAAATAAAGTATAATCAATCAATTTTATGTTTATTATTAATTATTTAATCTCAATTTAAAATTCAAAGCTTTGAAAATTTTCAAATCTAGAAAAATAACATATTATATTTTCTAAAAAATGATTTAGTTGAAAATTATTCTACACGATTGGTAATAGAATATGATTAACTATAATTATTGTAATAATTATAATTGATAAATTCTCTAAACAAATGACCCTAAAAAAAAATCTAGTTTAAATTTTTCAGGTTCTACTCCAAATATTATTCTTTAAAATAAATATTCATTTTAAAAGGAAATTAGTATATCTCATTTCACAAAAAAATTAGGAATCATGATTGCTAATAAAATTGAAATCAAGTATTAAGTGTAATCAATCAACTATATTTATTATTATTAATGATTTGATCTCAAATTCAATTCATAAATTTTAAAATAATCAAATCTAAAAAATGTCATATCATATTATCTAAAAAATTATTTAATAAAAATATGAATATTAATTATATCTATTACAATTATTTTTGTCGATACATTCTCCAAACAATAACCTGAAAAAATCTTGTTTAATTTTTCTAAATCTCATATCAAATATTATTCTTTATACCAAATATCTAATTTAAAAGGAAATTAATATATCTAATTTAATCAAAAATTAAGAATCATGATTGATAATGAAATTTGAAATGAATCTAATTAATCAATTATATAATTTTTGGGTATATGTGATTACTAAAGATTTATTCTCAATTTAAAATTTAAAATTTTGTAAATATTCAAATCTAAAAAATAAAATATTATATTATATAAAAAATTATTTAATCAAAAATTATTTTACACGATTGGTAATAAAATATAATTAACTATACTTATTACAAATGTACCCAAAAACTATATCAATTCCCATTTCCTAGTCCTGTATCAAATATGTTTCTTAAAAAAATATATAATTCAAAAGGAAATTAGTATATCTTATGTAATAAAAAATTAGAAATCATCAATCATGATTTTTAATAAAATTGAAATTGGAATCAAGTGTAGACAATCAACTATATTTATTATTACTAATAATTTAATCACATTTAAAATTTAAAAATGATCTAATCTAATAGAAATGACATTATATTCTCTAAAAAATATTTAGTAAAAAAATTATGAATAATGATTGGTTTTAAAATATAATCAATTATATTGATTACAATTATTATGATACATTCTCTAAACAAATAACTCAAAAAATATTGTTTCCAATTTGAATCAAGTCTTATCAATTATATATATGGTTACCACAACTTTTTATAGGTAGGAGCTCTCTGGATTAATTCAAAGAAATTTGTTTCAAGAACTCAATCATTTCCTCAAGCTTCTTTTACTCCTGATTGTCTCCAACTGAGAAACCTCATTTACACTGTGAGTATTGACATTGGCTCAGAGCCAAACTACTATGAATTTTCAGCCATATTTTTAATCAATGCTATGGATGTGACTGAAGTCTTGTCTACCAATGCACCCCACTAGCATCATCAAGCATACTCCAATCAAAGGCTAATAACCCCTCATCAAAGTATTGAATAAGGAGTTGCCTGGGAATCTGCTACTATAGGCAGCTTCAGAGCCTTTTGAATCTTTCCAATACTCATCCAGGGACTCCCCTGTGCTTGTAAAATGTCACAAATATCTTTCGGATGGAGCCTCTAAAGGTTGGGAAGAAAATTTCAAGAAACAATTTCTCCATCTCAACCTAACTATCAACTGGCCCATGAAGAATGTAAAAGAACTAATCTTTGGCAATATTCTCGAGGGAGAATAGGAAAGCTCTCAATTTTATCTAGTCCTCTATAACTCCCTGAGGCTTCATGGTAGCACAGACAATATGGAATTGCTTAAGATGTTTGTGTAGGTTTTTCTCTAGGCAAGCCTTGGAATTTGGGCACATGATGAAGTAGCCTAGACTTGAGCTCAAAGTCCACTTCGAGGTTAGGGTAGGCAACCCCCAACGGCTAGTATGTGAGATTAGGAGCAGCTAGTTCCTTTGGGATCTTGTTCAAATTTGCCATATCACCTAAAACATCATCAAAAAAATAAAAAAATTTAAACTGTCCACTTGCTATCTTTTTCTTGCCTAAGACACATGAGATCTAAGGGAATTAAGGTAGTGTTAGGCAAGGATCGAGTCAGAATATTCTATAATTTTTCCTCTTATTCAGCTTGAAAATCCTTGGCTATGATCACTTAAGTTTATCATATGGCTCCAAGAATGCATACTTGAGATGCTCGAGGAGCAGCTTCAACTCCACAAAATTTGTAAAAACTCTTGGACAAGAGAATCATCATATCCTATGGGATCAAATAAACCCTCAGAGTTTACAAAATTGAAAGTGCTAGAGAATGCATGACATAGATATAATCGAAACATTTAGAAAATTTTGCACACATAGTGCACAATTCACCTTTTGTACTACACTTAGAACAATGCAGGTCACTCTCAATGCTTTCTACCATAGATATTTCATGCAATTACCTTACATGTTCATTACTAACTAAAGTGTCAATCACATCAATTTGAAAAATAGAGTGTTCATCAAATAGATATTTCACATAATCACATAAACTAAATTGCTCATTGATATCTCCATACTCCATAGACAATGTACCAACATACACATCAATTTTAGTCCTAGCAATCTTATGAAAAGGTCTACCTATGATTAATGTAGGTCTGCTAGCATGCACATCATCTTCCATTTTAAGCACATAGAAATTTGTAGGAAAAATTAAGTTATTTACCTTTACCAAAACATCCTCCAAGACCTCTTTGAGTTGTGTTGTGCTTTGATTAGCAAGTTGAATCACCACTCAGGTTGGTTGAAGTTCTCCTTATGGAAAGATTGGTATATGGACTTGGTCATGACATCAATTGAGGCTTTGAGATCTACTATTGCTTAGTTGTATGGTTGATTCCTTATAACACATGGAATGGTGAAGGTGCCTGTATCCTTGCATTTTTAAGGCATACTTGGTTGGATACGGTGAACACATTCTTTCCCATGTTTACTTTTTCATCCCCTTTCAACTTTCTATTATTCGTATAAAGCTCCTTGAGGAACTTTGCATATTTGGGGGTTTGCTTGATGCAACAAGATGGGTAATGTTGATCTCCACCTTCCTAAATGTCTCTAAGATCTCTTTGTCCACATTTGCTTCCAATGCCCTCATAGATAGAACCATCCTTTGATGAAAAGGCAAAGGAACATGGGTAGGAGGCTTAACCTCTTGCTTTTTGTTCTTCTCATCTTCAATATGCCCATCCTTGCTTTCCACTTCTTTCTCTTCCTTAGGTTCTTGTAATTGCTTCCCAAACCTCCAAGAGATCACATTCACATTACCCATTGGATTTGGGACTATTTGGAAAGGCAAGTTGCTTGATCCTTTGACTTGCATTTATTGAATGCTTAAAGCCAATTGACCCATTTGCAAATTTTGAAGAGTGGCTTCAATTCTTTGTTGATGTTCCAGGATGAAGTTGTCATTTACTTAACAATGTCAGCAAAAGAAGGTTTTGAAGAAAGTGTAGGAGGCAGAAGTTGCAATGGAGGCTTATTTTCAATTAGAGGATTGGAAGGGTGCATGTCTCTCTCTAATGTGGAGTTGTGTTTTTTCTATTATTGTGGTGACTATTGTGATGATGATGAAACTCCCTACTTAGTGTAGTATTTCTAACCAAGGTTGTAAATGTCACTATATGGGTCATGCCTTGGTTTTGGTTTTGGTATTAGGGCATCGGAAATACATTAGCAGCTACCATAGTGGTTAGGTTTTCCTGGGGTTAAGAATATGCATCATTGGTATGAGTATGACAAGATCAAATACGACACACTAACAAGTTCAGATACAACAGAGTGCCGATGGAGTTGCTTGCTAATGGATCTACCTCAATAGAGTAGTCATTTGAGTTAAAGTCAACTAGAGATTGTCACTGCTAATTTGGGAAACCTCTAATAAAATTTGTGCTTACCATGGCCCTTGAATCAAATAGTTGAGGATTCTCAACGTGTTGACTATCAAATCACTAGCAATTATTAGAGTCTTGACCACCAATGCTCTTCTTCTAGTAGTATCGATCATGTGCCACTCCATAGGAAGCAATCCCTCATAGAAATATTGAATGAGTTGTTATAGGATTTCATGGTAGGGGCAACTGGCAGCACAACTTCTTGAATATTTCCCAATAGTCATAGAGGGTTTCCCCTATGAAGTTGTTTAATTGCACAAATATTATTCCTTATGGCTACACTCTTGAAGCAAGGAAGAACTTTTCTAGAAAAATTCTTATAAGGTCTAACCAACATTTCACAATTCCAAAAGGGAGATTGTACAACCATTCCTTGGCACTTCCCTCAAGAGAAAGGGAAATACCCTCATCTTAATTTGATCTTTCTTTACTCATTGGGGCCTCATTATTGAACACACCGCATGGAATCCCTTCAAATGTTTGTGAGGGTCTTTCCTCCATTCCATGAAACTTTGAGAGTAAGTTAATCAAATCATATTTTAGCTCAAAGTCCATATCCAAGTGAGGACAATGGATGACAAGGGGTTGGTAGTTCATGTCAGGACTAGCTCCTCCAACATTGAGGGTTAGCCATATAGTCTAAAACACTAATAGAATTGTTAGAACATTTCAAAAAGAAAATCACAATTGTAAATAACTGATCTAGATTAGGTGCAAGAAAACTATAACTATTTAGTTCATCCTCGTCCTCAAATAACCTCCTCTTAGCTTATTTCAATTGCCTCTCAGTTTTTCAAGCCCTAGATCATAAGGAGCAAAAAGGATATTGGGCATAGAACGAGTGGAATGGCAAAACTAACTAGTATTTTTGGACTTTTCAAAAATGAAACAAAAGAAAACAAAAACTAAAGATGTCCACACTATTCACACTTCCACAAACCAAATAGCACAAGCTTCCCTTGCAATCGTGTCAAAATTTGATAAGCTCTAGAGTGTCCTCATTTTAGCTCTTATCAAATAAGAAATTATGAATTAACTGAATTTCAAAGGGAACATAACAAGTCATGCAACTTAGGTCGTCTGAAGGAAATGATGTTATTTAGATGGTTTCTTTTTTTTTTTTGGGGGGGGAAGGAAATTAACAATCATGAATTAACAATGAAATTAAAACACCAACTCAAGAAACACCGCAAGACACATGGAGTATTTATCCTTGATTCAACTCATCACCAAGCACATGCTATGCAATCAATCAATTTGTTAAAGAAACCTCTACTAACAATTCCTCAATTCAACCTAAAAACCTCTAGGAATTTAATCAGTATACAATTAATAGGAAATTAAGACCTTAACCCTTGTTGACATATATTGAAATAAACCAACTGCATTGATTTAGATTATACCTAATCTAATTCTCCAACTTTCTAGGAATCAATTTCATATCAATATACTAACCAACATAAAATCAGTCAATCAAACCATTCATAATCCATATATCAATACCATTCAATATAGAAAATAAAGGGAAAGATTAAGAGAAAGATTGAATAAAACATCATATATGTATTAATGAAAAGTAAAAAGAATCTCACAATACAACCATGCTTTTTTGGTAGGTCGTTGAGCTAGCTAAAAGTCTACCCATCTATAGTCTTGGAGATTACAAGCTAAAATGAAGAAAAGTCAACTAATTAGAAGAAGAAAGTAGAGGAAATCCAAAGCAAGCTAGAAAAAGATTGTAGAGAGAGCACAAAAACCTAGGCAAAATCCTAAATATGGTAATAATCCCGAATTGTTAGGTTTCTCTACAATTATAACCTCAAAAGTACTAAAAATGTAAAATAGCACAGCCCAATGTAGAACTGTTCTAACACGAGCTAGCTTTGGCAACCTTTCAACCTCGCTTTGGCAAGTTTAGTGAGATTTTGATGCTTAAGCTGTGCAAATGTATCTTGTTTTCGCTAAATGCATAACTCGTAGCGAGCTTTGTATATGACCTCGCTTTAGTAAGGTTAGGGTTTTTTTGGATGCTTATAGTTGCGCATTGCTAGCTTGCTGTGGCGAGCTTGACATCTTTGATTTGGCAAGGTTTAGCTTGTTTGCAACTCCAAAACTTAGTCTTGATGCACCAATCATCAACCTCTCTCTTATAATCTCCCAATCACTAAGAACACCTAAGAAATTATTGTTAACTCCATCACCTTTCAAAAAACTTTATAACTTGTGTTTTGAGTAACAACAAAGAAAATTTTATTAAAATATTTTAAAGAAAGGACTAATGTTTCAATTGAGTTTCAGGTGCTTAACAAAAATTCTCGTAACATATAAGTTCAATTAGTGACATATTTTTCACAACATCATATTTAACTTTATTATAATCACATTCAAGGAGATTCGAAACTTTAATGATGTTATAAATAGTTTAGAAAGCGAACTACAATATGTTAGAAATATGAGAAAGAAATTTCAAGCATTAGAAACCAAGTTCAAATCTTTAGAAAGTGCATCACGGTTCAGAAATTACTATATCTTTGAAGAAATCAAATTTTCTTGAGCAAGTCATGATCAAGTCTTCAATCTTAATGAAAATTAACGTTAAAGACATTTCAAATTAGGAAAAGATCTGTATCAGAGCTTAGACTAAAACAAAGAAAATCAACACAAAGATTAGAAACTAAGGACCTACATTAGAAAGCACGTGTCATCTAGCAGAAACAGTGCCAAGTTAATAGAAATGGAAGGAAAATTCAAATTAGATTCAAATTGAGTCAACTTTAGGAAAGTATTGACAGTGACACATTGCTTTTGTACTTGGTCAAGTACATTATCTTTTGGAAGAAAAAGTTCAGAAACCACATTCAGAAAGTAAAAGTTGTTTCTGAAGCCCTATGCAAAAACCACATTTGACAATGGTTCTGCATTTACAAAGACGGCACTGACACATCTCAGATACTCTTCTAGCGAACAGTTCTTAGGACATAAAAAGAAGATCAACACATGTCAAGACAAAGTGTAATCAAGGGACAATAGTCCAATTCAAAATCCAAGTATAAAAAGATGCTACCTTCAACGAGACAAAAATTTTGCCAGAACTCTTATTCCTTAGGCGTTGAAAGTTTTTCAATATTTTCTGAAAATTAACTTATTACTCCTTGTAATCATTTTCCTTACAAAAATCTTCTTTCTAGTACTCATTAGAAAATATTTCCTTCTCAGGAAGAATTTAGAAAGAAGTCTCTTAGGTTTTCAGATATTCACAACATTTTATTCCTAAAAAACTTGAGTGTATCTTTGTTGGAGAGAACCAACCAAAAACAAAACCTTTGTACGTTGATCTAGTAATGATCAATGTGAGGTTTGCTTGAAGAGACTAGTAAAAAGACTACTTAGTGTGAAAGTAAATTGAAACTCCTGCTCACTATGAATAGCTTGAGAAGGCTACACAAAGATTATCTTACTTTCTCTGGGTTGAGAAAGGGTTATTAGTGGAACTAAACATGTTGTTAAGAATTAGACATAGGTAGTGTTTGGCCAAGCTAGTATAAAAATCTTTGAGTAATATCTATATTTCTCTCATCTCTCTATCATTCTACATTTGTGTTTGTTTGTGTTGTACATTTCTTGAAAAAGATTTCAAACAGTTCCAAGTTTTTTCACTTAGTTTAGAAAGTAACTTTCCAATCCATACTAATAATAATTTCCGCTACCTTCAATTAAAAAACTTGATAGACTTTGTTTAGTATTTCAGACACACGAACAAAGTTTAAAGCATGATTCAACCCCTCTTTTTCGTGCTATTTTCAACCTACAATGATAATAAACCAAAATTAGGCAATAAAATTAAGGAATTAATGATTGGATTAGTTAAAGCACTAATTAAACACAAATTCCAATTAAGGACAAGTTAGCAATTAGAGAGCAAAATTGCTATAATTAGAATCTTTGAGCATATAAAATGGTAGGAATGCTATAATGAGGAAAATAAGTTTGTTATGACCCGACTTGGGAACATAACTAGCGCATGAGTGACTTGGTCCCCATGTAACCCTCATAGGTAACGTGACTTACTATATGCATAAATTAACGTAATTTTCATTCTTAAAACATAATTTAACCCAAATCATCGTTAATTTTTCCAACTAAAATCATAGTGATCAAATTCTCAAAATTGAAATATTTCAACATACATAGTTCTAAAATCAATTTGGTCAAATCTGACTTGTGTTTCAACAAGAACATAGCAGTGTAACTGGTTCATGACATAAATATAGCCATAATCTAAATCAGTTCAATACTTGTAAACTGAAATGTGAATACATAACTAGCTTGTTACACAAATTTAATCACATTCTAAGTTTCAAATCAATACTTGAAATCTGAAAGCATATAGGGTGTTCATAAATTCTAAAAATAAAACATCAACTTAGAGTATAATATACGGTTCAAATCCTGCCTACACAACTACTATAGCACTCTGATTAACATAATCCTAGACTAAGTCTCACTACAAAGCAAAACTCATCACTGAGAACAGCTGCCTCTACTAAGATGATGGCTGAGTGATAATTGGATGTGCAATTGTAACTATAATGAAGAAGAGAAGGGGTGAGTCATCAACTTGAGTTAGTTGGCTCCACCACTATCCACATAGGATAACCATACATGATATATACATGTAACATACATGCATCAAGTGGAAATCATTTTGATATTTGCATACATAGTTACATAGGAAAACATTTCTAAATCCATGGTGCAATATTTAATAGAGAAATAGGAATCTTTGAACATGATAAACACATATGATTATAATAAATTATTACTCGGTTTCTGAATGCTGACAAGGGGCACCTATTGAGGTCCCATGAGGTGGACATTTAACAATGTTCCATTCTCTAAATACTTTAACGGGTAAGATTGTCCTTTAACAGACAACTTGGTACCAAGGTTAAGATATTAAGGGTAACTCATCCTATCTCTCTATAGTTACCATCTAAACTAGTTTGCTATGTAAATCATATAAATCTGAATACTCTGAAAGTCCTATATAATTCCAATAATTTGGTTGTCAAACATATTTGAAGTTCTAAAATCATGTCCAGGGATTACCAGCATGTAAACAATGACTTTAGAAAATCAACCAAATCATGTATGTGATTATTACTATGAATCATAATCAACTCAATATTTTTAATAAAACATAATTGAGTTCCAAAAGCATAGCAGGAAATCCATATTCTTGAATACATAATAATTTTATTAACTCATAATACATGTCTAACAATTCTGGTAGAACTTGCTAAACCCCATATTTTTCCAATGAATCTCACGACCTTACTTGGCACGTGACTATCACGTGAGAAATCCTATTCCTACTTAAGCCTTGTGACCTGTTCACCCTCTACATGCATGCTCTATTCATAAAACTTTATTAAAACATAATTTCATTTTCAGACAAATCATCTTCTCTTTTACATTAAAATAGTCAAAACTGAAATCCCACCAGTTTGATTTTAACATCTGAAATTATAATGCCATTTTTATTTTACAAAAGCCATGAGTGACAAGGCTATATACATTTACGAAATAACGTAATAATAACGATATGCATGAAGTGCTACATATGCTCTAAGGTCCAGGACTTGGACAATGTACTAGAGAGCACTCTAACGAACAAGGATGCATGCTTCATCCCAAGTGAAGCTTACCAGCTGACACTCTCACCGTCTTAGATGAAAAAGACTGAGTAGAATCAACAGTCATTGTTCTTATTCTAAAATAAGAGAAATGAAAGAGGTGAGTTTTGATATCAAAACTTGGAGTGAGTCCTCACCTGAAACCTCCTTCCATGGGACATCCAAAACAATGCAGGAATCATAACATTAATAAAATCCAAAAATCATTACGTAATCAAGTATACGTACATTTTATATATCTATATTCAAATCATTACTTTACAAACTCAAAACTATTTCCTTAATTTACTTTCATTGAATGTCATATAAACTCA
>JAMLFY010000009.1:8688897-8850897 GCA_030441495.1 Dalbergia oliveri
TTTCATTGTGGTACCCTCCAGGGTCACTTGTGGATTCATTAGCTAAGATGTTCAAATACTTGCCTCCTTGTCATACAAAATGAAAGTGGAGAGTCTGCTTCATCCTCAACCCTTAATCTAATGATGTCCTTGCTAGTACATTAGCATGATACCATTAATGGATATCTTTGAATTTCAATTACCAAAATAGATGCAACAATAGATGCATGAAACAATGAAGTACTTTGGAGTAAATGTGTTTGGATAGGAATTACACTTCTTGCAATGAAACTTCTAGTATGTTCCTTCATGCCTTGGAAGCATTGTTTACATGCCTTATGCCACCAATTGTACTTAGTTTCAATGTCCTTTACAGTCCCAAAGGTGATAAAAGTTGCTATCCACTGAAATAAGACACATTATAATGAATAGTTATAGATGCAAATGAAGAAGGAGAAACTATTTTACTAAACCATGAAAAAAGGTATGCAAGAACCTTATTAGCTTCCTTGAGATCACAAATAGGTTTGTAGAGATTCTCCTTCAAGAATTCATCCTCAAATGAGTATGAAGGTTCTTCTCTATTTGAGTTACTTGTGTAATAGCAATGAAAGTCTATATGATAGAGCCTATAAGCAACAAACATGTGTATTAGGATACTCCTACATAGTAAAAAAAAATCATGATAAACACATAAAATACCTTTGTCTAAACTATTTGATTTCAATAAAATCTTCATTAATAAACAATTTTGAAGTGTAGTTTGTATTAGATACTCCCATCCTGCCCTTATATTTTATTTATATATGCGGCATGTATCATAGTCAATGTGGCAAGTGCACATAAAAAATAACTATACTATTAAATTTACCTTGGTATAATTTCAATTTCCCAAGTTGTAGAAGCACAATATATTCGAGTGGCTGGATTTTCTTTAACATGCTTATCAAATTGAATGGCATAGTCGTCCCATAGTGTACATCAAATGTTTTGATTACCGCTTAATGAAGGCTAAAATGTCACAGGCATTAAGATAAGTTATCAAATGACAGATTTATATAGTGTGGTTAATAAAGAGAGAAATGACATAATTGTATAAAATATGCATACTCAAGATCATCTAGCTCTAGCTTGATGTATTTTAAGTTTTTCCATCCTTTGGATGAGTACATATATTTCCTTTTGTCTCAAAAGCCCTATGACATTTGAATGTAGAAAAAATAAGTGTTAGGTAATGT
The DNA here is from genome assembly GCA_030441495.1 of Dalbergia oliveri. NCBI lineage: Eukaryota > Viridiplantae > Streptophyta > Magnoliopsida > Fabales > Fabaceae > Dalbergia > Dalbergia oliveri. Next base: position 8,690,115 of record JAMLFY010000009.1, read on the forward strand.
GATGAAATGTTTTGCAAAGATATGACCTAGTCATTAAAACTCACCAACCAAATAAAAATCTTCCTTGACTGAGATAAGATGACATTATTAGGAACAAAGTCAAAACTATTTGAAGGTATGCGACCATCCTCCATTTGCCTAACTTGACTTTCCTTCTTGAAGATTATTCTATAATCACGCCTTGCTAGCTTGAACTTGATATCATTCTCAAAATCCTCAAAATTTGAAATAATGTAGACTTTCCTTCCATCAAGACATTCTCAACAAACTTGACATGTTGACATTTAATTAAGCATGCAATTGTTGTACATTGTTTGAATAAACTTAACATAAAAAGGTTAGTATCTTATTAGTAGACCTTAATTTTAGTAATTAGTAGTTGTAGGAAATAATAGTAAAAAGTTAAAGTATATTGACCATTGACCTTTTCATCTATTACAATCATTTCAAACATAGGCTTTGTCACCTATCATTGAAGGCAAGAACCCTCCATAGCCTAAGGACTCTCACACTAACCCTTAATGACTTATCATCACCAGATTCTTTCTATCTGCTCATCAAACCTTCCTGCCATAATATGTACCCACATGAGACCAGAATTATAAAGGAGATGAAATCAGGTAGAAAAGAAGAGCTCATTGAAACTATGTGGGAAGATGAGGTTTGTGCATGGATATATATATATAGGCTAAGTTTGATGGTATTCACCTACATAAATGCTACATGTAGTTGATTATTGTAACTACATGAAGTAGGACACTTGCACCCAATAGAATACGTATTGAATATTGATGTAGTTAGTACTTAGGAAAATTTTATGGTATTGTAAAAATTGAACAAATCTATGAAAGGCTACAAGAAATAGCAAGAGTACACACAACAATTGACTTTGTGATTTCACATGTTGATCGATTAATGGAAGATTTTATCATTTATTGCATAAATATGAATTGGCAACGTGAAAAAAATTGTTACAATAGCCATTGGAAGTTGTCCAATATAGTTGTGTAGTTTTAAATTTAATTATTTATTGCCATACTTCTAGGTTATTTTCATTTTTAGAATTGGTGTGATTGGACATTTTAAAGTATTATGTAGAGGGAAATGAAAGTAGCTGAAATCCCATAGCTTGATTCATTTGCCTTTAGGATACAACTTGATTACATTGTGGAAAGAAATGTTGTGTAAGAGAGGAGCAAAACTTTCTACATTCACAAATTAAAAAAGGTAAATCTTGGTTGTATAATTAGCAATAGATTTGTATTGATATGGACTCCATTGGAATGAACTATATTAAATAGTTGAATGAAATCAAAGCTAAATTTTCCTCTCACATAATGTAGCATACACTAATATCATACTTTGGTAGATTTATAGAAAAAAATCCCTTTTGTTATGCATTGGAGTCAAAATGAAATCATTTAAGCAAATAACTAGGATAATTGTTCTTTTAGTGATTATTGTAGAGTTGCCATTAATTATGTTGTATTGAAAAAATTTAACACTTAACATATAGCATTCATGTTGCAGTGAATTTCTGCCCATGTTGGACATAGTTCCAACAATAACCAATTATCCTAGTACTATTGTGCCCTTAGTTTTGCCAAGGAATTGTAAATAAAAGTAAGTAAGTTGTGAAAGGAACTTCACTTGGAATTGAATAGGCCAATCATGTAACATAGATTTCAGGAATATTGTGAAGAACTTTTTTCAACTTGACAATTGATGTGAGTAGGTGGAATATTATTAATAAGGGTAGACCTTTCTTCCACTCTTGCATTTCACAATGATGCTGAATTGATCATGAAAATTTAGAAAACAAAAAGACTTCCCATTTGGCATGAGTTTGGTTATCAGTGTCAATGGACTTAAGGATTGGAAAATAGCTTCTTGGTTTTATGTCCAATTGACTTTTTGTTAAAAAATTGAAATAAATTAGATGATTATTTTTTCATAATAAAAGTGTAACCTTTTTTATAAATTGAAGGCGGGTGCAACACTTTGTTTTAATTAGTTCCACTTGCATTATAATAAGTCTAAACTTTAAAGTATAAAAATAATTATGCTAATGTATGTTACTTGAAAAATGTGAGAGATATTGAGTTATAGAAATTTTAGTTGCATTATATAAAACCAACTACATATCATAAGTATGTAAACATAAGTACGATTACATAGTCACCCAAATAACATGAAAGAAGGTAGATTTCACTACATCATGCTCGATGACAAATTTGTGCCACTCTTTCTAAAATAAACCTCCCTTGGTCTCTTTTGACTCCACCTTAAAACCATGGAATAAGAGTTTCCATTAGCATCCACAAGGTTCAAGTTAGTCATCCTATTAGGGAATGCTTGATCAACAAATGCAAAAGGAAGGATCTGGTTCAAATAGAAAGTAAAGATCATTTATAACCCAAAAGAAAGCTTGCAAGTTAAATAGATAGTAACAATTTTTTTTTTTGTGAAATTAAATATCACCAAAGCACTACTCCTTGCTTCATTATCATATATGACTTTCTCACAAATGATAAAATCAAGTTTAGGAATGACAACTTCAACCATTTCAGCACTATGTAAAATTTGGTTTTCACCATCATCGGAGTAGCATGCTCACTAAAATGATCAATCTCAACAATCTGATCATTATCATTGAATTTTGTACAACTTCATCTAAAGGTTCCTAAGGAGGGTCATGTTTTTTAGCTTCCTCAGGTGCAACAACCAACAGAACATCAAGGACCATAATATCTTCACTAACTTGGTTAACAAAGCCAATAGCTAGTTAAGGAATAGAGACAATAATAGAATTAGTAATGACATTACTCGGACAATGAAGAAGATATCATCAACATGATTAAAAGCATCTACATTAAGCAAAGCTGGATCAAGTACATTGTTAAAGGGAGTGTAGTAAAAATTTGTGTTATCATGAATATTAAAATGTCCACCAAGTGGAAGAACTAGGATAATTGAAATGCTAAATTTAAAAAAAAGGATGATTGAAAAGTTGTAAAATATGATCATCAAGTGAAATCTTTCCAGGTGTATATGGATAGGCGACCCTTTGCATGTCTATGTCCTTAACCTAAAAGTAAAAGACATCACCATTAGCATAAAACAACTTTAGCCATTCCCCATAATATAGATTGTAGAATCTAATAAGTTGTGAGTATCCATCAACTATATAATCTCCAAATACCAAAGTCCAACTTCAACTCTATCTCATTCCCATGCAAATATCTAAAGAGCATCCTTGTAGAGAGCTGGTCCTTAAATTTCTATAGAATATAGAAAGCTGGACACTATCTATTACACAAAGCATAAGAGAATTATAGAATATAAGCAAGAATGTAGTTGCATGGTAACATATGGACGTAAGTTTTGTGATAAGAAATATGTTTTACCACCTTAGGATCCATTTTAAGATAGAAACATCTGAATTTTGGTTCATCACGTTTACTATAGTAGTCATCCATGAAGTAGTTGCCATGTCAACTGCGAAGATAGCATGAGTAATATTTAATATACAGAATAATATTGTTCACATAAAAGTAATGTAATTGTTAACCAAAAACAAAAAAAAAAAACAAAATTCCTGACAAATAAAGAAACTAACATCTTAGAAGGATCGATAAATGGGAAAATAAGGAAATGGGTTTGTAGTATGCTCTTGATAGGCTTGTATTGATTAATGGGTATGGAAGCCATTGGATATCAAATACTAAATAGAATAAAAGGAGGAGTATTGGTGTAAGTGAAAAGCTTAAATGGGTTCCATTTTGGCATGGTCAACTTTTATTAATTGAGCTTGTGTAACTTTGCTACCTTTTAACGAGTTCATGTAAATTGATTTATTAGTGGAATCCACATATTGTGTTATTCATCTACAAGTTGAGGACTTATGGAAGGTGGAAATTAACACCTTTGGAATTTTATTTTAAGAGAATAAAAAATAGAAATATGATGTAAGTAAAGTTTCATTTCATTTATTAGATTTTAAACAACAAAACATGGACTTATGATCCATGTAACCTTACATTGAAAAGGCCCTTAATAACCTTACATTCAAAACACTAAAAAACATAATATAAAACTATAAATGTTGTAAAAGCTCAAGTTTTTTAATTATTTGGAAAAGGTGGAATCACATAGCCCTCCCTACACTACATAACCAAAGCAAATCTCTTAGTGTGCTTATCACTAATGAGTATGTCAAAGGTGTAAAAAGCAACTCTAGTTTGGTGTATGTGAGCAAATTGACCTCCTCGGTGGTATGGTTGTAGGAATGAACACAACAAGGTTGACAAATATTAGAATCTTGAAGAGCAGCACCATAGTCAGTTAAACCATGATTAGTACAATTACTACAGGGCCATTAGTTAGTTCAGAATTAAAACCAATAATGGCACATGGTAAAGGTTGAACAATATCAACAGGTTTAAGGGAGGACCATAGTGAATTGAGCTTATTAGTAGGATCACTCAGGACCATTACCTAGCTTCAGCAAATAAACAGGTAATTCCAAAAGTCTTAACCACATTAGCACCTTCCTGGTCAGTCAAAGGATGAAGAATGCCATTAACTTCTTCAACACCAGGTTCGGAGTAGCCAAATGTTCAATATCACCCATAAAAGGGTCAACACCTGGATGAGGGAGTTGTCCCTCATGAATAAATGGATAAGGGAAACCTTCTGGAATACCATAAAAGAATGGTTGATCATGGAAACCAAGTCCATATGGACCATCCACTGTCAACCTCTTAGGAGGATAAGGATAATACACCATTCGCATATCAATATATCTAACTTGTATGCTAAAGACATTAGCACCACAATAAAAAAAAAAACCTTTAGCTAACCACCATTCTGAAGATTGTATAAGTTATTCAACTGCATGTATCCATCAATTATGAAACAATCAAGTAAACCCCATTCCAACAACGTTAAAGAACACCTTTGAAGACAACTTATCTCGGAATTGTTTATAGAACACAGAAGGCAAGTGATACAACTTCCAAAGTAAAAGGAATGTAATTTTAACAAATTTATTAATCCATGAAAATGGCACTAAAAAAAATGCTACCAACTATAAGCTAACAACAAATTATTTTACCAAGGGAAGGATCCATCCCTAGGTAGAAAGTTCTATATTTTGGTCTTCCACCAATTAGTCTTCTTGGAATTGAAGAGGAGGACATTGTTTTTGAAGAAACATAATGAAGGAAAATTATTAAAACCAGGATAAGGACCAAACCAAAAAAATTTATTCAAACTAGCATGGAGTAAGACAAAAAAGAATGAAATGCATGAAGCGAATAGTATACCTATACCAGTTTTTCTCTTCCAACACCTAACATCACACACTACAAAATGAACAATGCAGTATTTATAGAAGTGCTGTGAACAATGCTGAACTTAGACGGGCTATCGGATTTAAAATTTGTCATTAATGGATGCTAGATGAAGCATTGTGATTGAGTAAGGTTGCTTGAGAGTGTTTTGTGCTATTGACAATTCAAAATCATGCACATTGAATTACATTTTAGTAAATGAGTCCGGAAGGCATTTATTATGCTGAAACCATGATAATTTAATAACACTCACCATTAGCCCTACATTTGGAAGTCCATCATAATGCATGTGCTCCTGGATATTTATAAAATTTGCTGGGATATGTGATGGAATGACAAACTCCTTAAATGTGCCTCAATTATCAAGCCAAATACTTTAAAAATTAAGGTGTAAAAGGATTGTATAATCAAGTTTACAATTTGGGGCAAGGTAAATTCACCAGGGATGAAGGCTAGGATTTTGGCACTATGAAGCATTGTCTACAACCAATTTTTAATATTATATATATATATAAGGAAAATTGTTTATACTAGTGTAAGACTTGGTACATATCTTACACGTCAATAACTTTTTATTGAAGAATTATTTTACAAAATCCACAATTGGATTGAAAGTTTATATGCTATAAATCATCTTTATTAAATTTTACATTAATTCAAAATTAATTAATAACTTTTTTAAACTATTTGATCACAATCTTATAGTTCTTTAATTTTTTTTTTTAAAAAAACACTAATAATCAACATAATATATAATTATAGTTCAATAGTCAAACTCGCAAAAACTAAATTCTACAAAAACTTATTGAAGGTTCAAGTGTAAGTCTTACCAACTACATACACATGGTAAACAATTTCTTTCAATAACAATAATTTGAGTAAAACGACTTCCATACCTTTGGTAAGTGGTAATAGCTAGGCCTTCAACTACTTCCAGGTACAACCAAGCAAGCACCTCATCAACTAATATTCTGTTCTTATAACCCAGAATGGTTATCACTCATTTTCTTCTTTTAAAACAATAATTGACAAGGCCTTAGCTATTGCACATGACACTTATCTAGCAACTCAAGCCCAAACAATTGCTTTGCCCATTTCACCACTCACTGGATTTTTAATATATTTCTTCACCAAACTCTTCATCCATTATTTATTACTCTCCATTGTTTATGTTTCTAGCTATTGTTCTCTTTTCACCTTAAATCCAATTTGGCTATCCATTTTTTTTTTGGTGTTCATAGAAGTGTTAGTTAACAATAAAAGTTTTTACATATTCTTTTTCACCTCGGAAGTTATTAAACTTATTATCATCTTTATCCCTGACTAGTTTGGTAGAGTATTTTTAAATTCTCAAAATTTGAAATGAAGCACCGGCCAAAGCTATTTTTTGGTTGGGGCTATTGTCACATTGTTGCTAGAATTGTTCTGAAAAATGACAAAAAGAATGAATGTTGCATTTGAACTTTGGCAAGTTTCTCATTCCTGAATGAACACAATGCAGAACTCATTAGGCTAGCATGTGTCTATTTTTGGCAGGGTACAAGAGAAGGAAAAGAAGGCTAGCATCAGGTCTTTTTTTTTCACATATTGGTTTTGAGGTTATAATATGCATTCATATGGGTTTAAGAATGAATTTACGTGGGTGTTGTGTCAGTGAAATTTCGCCACTCCATTTTTTCCAAAATTGGAATAAATAATTTTTTTTAAAATCTCGTCACACCTTACATATAATAGTGGTAGTGGCAAGATTTCAGTAAGAACCTTATCATTGTCAAGATGGCAGTAAGAATCTTGCTAATGGCAAGATTTTAGAAAAATATTAAAATATTAGACTCTCTTATATAAACCCACTTTCTTCTATTCATCTCATTCGGTTCTTTGGTTTTTAAAGGTCTAGAGTGTTATATGTGTTTTACACATAGTGAGGTATAGTTGGAAGGGTTAAAGTATGCAAAAATTGGGTAGCTCCTCTTCTTTTTCTTCTAATTGTTTTAGTTTATTTTTTCAATTAATTTTTTTTATTTCTCAGTCCAAAAAAAAATGTTATTTGGGTTTCAATCAGTCACTCATTTTGCTTCTATATTCATCTATTTATTCTGTTGGTGAGTTCCTGTGTTGGTAGTCCTATGACAAAAAAAATTATAATATCTGTGTGTCAAAAAAGTGTTTTGTGAGACCAAAAATAATATATTAAGAGAGTAGAGCAAGAAGAAAAAAGTAAAAATGGATGGTACAATAAATATAATAATATATTTCAATGGAGTATTGTTACAAATACAAGTGAATGTGTCACATTTGTATGTAAGAACTAGCATGTTTCTTTATTCCTTACACTATGTCATTTGAGTTAGAAAGTGGTCTTAAACAATGGCATAGATCCTAAAACATATTTAACCCATTTATCGTGTCCTGCATATACCATCCGAATATTCATTTGAAGGAACATATTGATTTGTGGATTGTCCCACAATTAATGCTCAACGGGTTTCCCACAATGTGACCCACTCATGATGCTTCTCCTTCCAATCAGTTGGTTTTTGTCCTCATAAATTTTTATCATGTGATTGCCCAAAATTACGAGGTGCGAGAGGGATATTGATCAAACCCAAACTGGCACATCACACGATAGCAATTGGCATGCTTTCCAAAAGAGCCAACTATGGGAGCCATTGCCATACCCACACTTGTAATAGTGCCATGCTACCAGCATTCTAGCATGCTCTTATGCGTAGCACTATCTAACCCTTGATAAAGCAGATGAGGATGCGAGCCCCAATTATACTATCTAATTTCATCCAAAGTTTTAAGAAGTTGCAAGAACTTCCGTGAACGATGCTTGTGCTCTTATTTGGCATTAAGAGCCCCAATAAAGCTAGTATATAACTACTTACATTAAATGTTATCAACTTCTCAAGTATTAGTTTCAAGTCTATTTATATGATATGAAAGTCATTTTATTTCTCCGAGCCACAACATTGGTCACATTTGGCTGACCACCAAGCAATTGTTCACACATATTCTAAAGAATGATCGTGCCATTAGTAAATTTAGTGACTAATAAACCATCTATGCGAAGTCCAAGAAAAATGGCAACATTCTCAGTCTTTCTAACATTCCCTGAACCTGGAAGGTGAAATGTGTGAGTATTTGATCTCTACCTTTCTACTAAAGCACTAAGTAGAGGTCTATGTATCTCTATTTCAACTTGGGAAATAGGTAGAAGCGCTTGTCATAAATGCACGTGTATTTCACTTTCGGTAACTTTATATATAGATGACGCACCAATAACCCTTTCTCCTGCTACAAATAATAAATTCTGCACTAATTAATAATAAAGTAGTGTGTGTATATATATATATATATATATATATATATATATATATATATATATATATATATATATATATTTGCATGCATGTTGCCCATTACATGAAAAGTAAAATATGAATAACTAAAAAAATAACGGATATGCTAAACGGAAATTGCAAATCAAAACAATAAAATTAAACAATATGTTCATTAAAATTTAAACATAAAATGCTTACAATATTTTGACAAATTTGTTCACACACATATTCATTAAAAATTATTGTTCTATCAGATGCCATTTTCTTAAAACTATAAATAAACAAAATTCTTTTCATACACATCTCACAATAGTAGCTCTCAAAATGCCACTCAAACATTCTTACAACACTTCCAGCACTCAAAAGCTTTACTCACTTACTCGGACTCCTTTCTTCCCAACTTCTCATTTTATATATGCAATGCGGCTTCCGACATTGATGTGATACCTCCTAGGATTCCATTAGCTGAAACCTCGCCGCCACAATATTCATGTATGAAATCTCATGAGAGCCGAGATTCTTCTTCTCCCACCCTTTCCCTGATCGCCACATGTCAAGGTGTTATGCTTAGATAGGTATCTCTCTAAAATCTCATCGGTTCCAAGATTCCATTGTAATGGACGCGAACATCTGGGCCTCCAACGCTCACGTGTCCTGTCCCTTACTTCCCACGCCACCCTGTTCGCGTGCTTCTCGTGGTCCACTTCAACTATTGGTTCGTGAGGTATGCTTCACTTCACTATTGGTTTGGGTTTCTGCTTCTTGCTTTTTCAAACATCTCGTGGAACACGAGGTTCTTCAAACTATTTTTCAAGTGTATGTTTTGACCAAGTAAATCTCGTTTTAAATGTGATTCAAGTCCACATATTGTAATATTCGCCCAAACAAATCCATATTAATGATAATGATTCAATCATTATCCATATAAAAAATAATTTTTCTAGAAATATATGTCATAATTTTCAAAATATCCCTTAAAATATATCCATACTTGTGGAATTGAGATAATTCAGGGATATTTTAGTATTTTAATTTGATAATCATTATTCTCAAGTTGTGGGAATATTCATTCTTACTTTCCACCATAGAAATAAGATCAGTGTCTACATGGATATATTTTTTCAGAGAATAATTAATATGTAGAAATATTGTTATAAAACTTGAAACAAACATATCAGTAAATCATTTCCAAACAAATATTTTAGGAATAAATTAGTTTCTTTTGAAACAAATGCACTCTAAGGAGAAGATCTAGATGTTAGAATTTTATGAGATTGGGCTTCTATTGATTTCCTAGATACTCGTGAAGTAAATTTAATGGTGTGAAAGTCACCTTAGGCTTGCCTAATAGTGAGTATGTAAGGAGAAAAAGTAAGTAAATTCTCACGTGCCACTCAAGATCGTTCTCTTTTTTTTTTTTTTGTTTTGTCCATTTTACGTTCTCTTTTGTGACATGATTCAGATCTAGTATTCTCCAATCCTATAAATTAAGAATAATCATATTTTGACGACTAAAAAGTAGGTGTTTATTAACAAGACTTTATATTGCTAGATATTCACTTTTTGAATATTAAAATAACATTCCTTATAAATTAATAAGGTATGCAACGTTATTAGTCCGTATTCCTAATTTGTTGGTGTTTTAAATTGCTCGTATAGATCCGGTGTAAGATCTTACACTACATGGAAGTCAATAATATGGCAGTTTATTTTGCTATAATGTAAAGAAACTGTCTACAAGAACCTATAAATCCTTTTTGGCTCTACCACCTTCCTGGTCTTTATGATCCACTGATGCCAGGTAGTACTAATTTTAATGGCAAGACTTCAGATAACATTTATGGCATTGCTGGCTCTGTCTCCTTTGAAGTCTCCCAAAAGCTGCTGGAAGATTGACTGAATTCCAGCGTATGACATGAAGAATGACTAAACCTTGCTTTTGATCTAGATGTAATTTTCTACATGAAGTGAAGCCAATAGGCCAAATGAGGTAATCAGCACCAGCAAGGAGTGAGAAGCAGATGTGGCTATGTTTGGGCTTCCTGTTGGTCCTGAACCATAAACTGATGCTCCCCCAGGAATTGTCATGCTTGGTGTAGTTGGGGTCATGGTAGCTGGTGCAGTTGGGGTCATTGTACCTGCTCCAGTTGGAGGACTCAGTGTATTCGGTGGGCTTACATATGTTGGTGGACTCATGCTGCAAGCATAATATATGTTAGAATGTATAGGATTAGATTAGATTAATATCTTTTTTTTTCATTTATTATAGGGTGATTAAGATATATAGGTGCTACAAATTCTCACCTTGGTGTTTTGGATGATGAATAGTGGCAGTTCCCATTACCTGAAATGAAGTTAAATGTTAAGGTAGAGAAGTAAATGTGACATACAGGATTAGAATTTCGGTGAAAGTATAATCCTATTAGAAAACTGAAATAAGTAAATACATAGTATGAATTGATTTGGTGAAAATCTGTGCTAATCAATTAGAGAGCAGAATTTTCCTGGACATTCATCGTTATATGATTGGATAGAGCTTGATGGAAAGGTATTATTTCTGTTTATAAATAAATCAAGGTTTTAAATTTAGTTTCTGCTCCTTATGGCTTGTGGTTTGACCCAATTTCAATTTGTTATCTTGTGTCGCATTGAGAGGGATACCCAAATTGCTGAATAAGCAGTATCCATATCTATTACGAATTCGTTTATACTTAAGTCACGAAAGAAAAAAAAAATTGGATCTTTTGTCATGCTCTCAAGTCTCGGCAATAAATTGATGATGAGGAAGTACTAATGCATAATATTATGTTTCGTGAAAGCCTTACTTGGATCTTTGTTTGTAAGTGTTGCTGTTCCTCCGAATGCACAGCTTGTGGGTGCTGGATTCTTCTGGTAGTAATCGTTGAATGCATAAGAGGCATGATCTTTGAGAGTATTTGGGTTATAACAGCCTGCTCCAGGTTGAATTGCTGAACAATCTGCACCATACCCACAAGCATAGTCAAGAGCCACCTTCAGAGCTTTGTCCTGAGCTGATGGGCTTGCAACACACCATTGACCACCACCACCTCCTGATGTAGCAGGAGTGGGAGTTGTGGTTGGGGTTGTGGGAGTCGCACTTGGGGTTGCTGGTGTTGTGGTTGGGGTTGTTGGGTTTGTGTATGGGTTTGTGGGGGTTGTGTATGGGTTTGTAGGGGTTGTTGGGTTTGTGTTTGGAGATGTTGGGGTTATTGTAGGGGTCATGTAAGGGGCTGTGGGAGTTTGCCCTGTTGTGTCAGGTGCCTGAGGAGTTGTTGGGTTTAATGTAGGGTAAGGATTTCCTGTGCCTGGAGTTGTAGGGTTGACTATGGGAACTGAATCCAATTGAGCACTAAATTCATATGATGAGAGTTTCTGGTTTTCTTCATCTCTTAACATTACGGTTCTCCCTAGACCTGAAAAATGAAACAAAGCAAGGTCAGTTCAACAAATTAGCTGATATTGAACTAGTAACCCTGAATATATTAACCCGATTTTTCTCTGATTGCTCCCAAGGGTTAAGCTTTATTATGAAGCTGAAGCTTAATACAGCCGGTCACAAGTTCAAATAAAAGAGGAGGATTGTGTTAGATTAGAGACAGGATTATGGCTCCCAAGGTGACACAGCATCAATGAAATGATGTGGTTTCTGGTCTGAGCCATTCGATGAATACCTTTTTTTCATGTGCACGTATGTATGATCTATTTATTGATACCTTTCTATGTTGTTACCCATCAGTAACGTTCATTCAAATTGAACCTAATCAGGTCAATAGAATTGAATCTTGAAGAGTGGGGGACAATTATGGTGGACGGGGAAAATATCATTAATCATGCCTAAAGAGCAACTTCGATCATATTGATAAATTCTTCTCGCAACTCTACAGCTCTTCCTGGCTTCAATATGTTATCTACTTAGTCAAACATTGCTCCTCTTTATTAGTAATCAACCTTTGCGCTCTGCATCTTTGTTATACACCTCTAGCACTCTTGTTTTGATTGTCAAGCAATGCATGTTAACTAATTATAAAAAACATTATGTAAAACTAACAAAAATCAAGTCACCTGAGCTGAAGAAAAGACACAAGGACAATAACACAAGGCGCCAACTTCTAGCTCCCATAACTGCAGGTTGCCTTCTATACTTGTCTTCTGCCTTTTCCTTCTTGGTTATGAGCAATGTTTGAGGCTATGATTTATTAAACAAGAGAAGCACCAATGTTCTTGTCGTGAAGGAAAATTTTATCTCACTAATCTACCTCTTTATATATACACAATACAAACTTGGGAATCATAGCTTTCTTGGATCAAAGAGAGAAGGAAGAATATAAGAAAACTTGAGAAAGGAGGCATTGGAATGTCGAAATAAGCAAGCAAGAGAGGTTTCAAAAAGAGAGAAGGGAAAAGGTGATTGAAGGTAAAAGGCAAAAGGGTGATCTGCTTAGTAGTAAATCTGATACTTAAGAGCTGAAATATGTATAATTAATTAGATGGCGGTATCTGCGGCATGTCATGGCTCTTTTGTGCTACTCTTTTCCACTATTTCATGGGACTGAACCAAAAGCTAAAGCTCATACACACTGTAGTTTCGTACTTTAATTGTTGCCTTTAAAGGTTTGTAATGAAGAATGCTGTCCCCCTTCTATCCTTGTACCCGTACACATGTCTCAGAACTACACAAGCCATTTTCTTTTCGTTTGAACAAATACTTCCAGTGGAATACTTGGTTATTACGAATCCTTTTTCTGGGAACTCTCTGGGTTTGCCATTACTTCCTTATTCAACAAGAATTTTGCTAGGATATGTCATTCTTAAGCAACCTGCAGCTTTAATTGATCTTGCATAGATTTTTATTACAAGTTTCAGATCTCAAACTAGCGATGCTCACTTTATTTTATATATATATATATACACGGAAATTGTTAATTTTCAGACATTCTATTTTGGATATAAAACCCCTTCTTCTCTCTTTTCATTGAATTTAAAATTTTGGATAATATTGTAATTTTATTTAACCCATAGTTATTATTTTTCTTCTAACTTTTTTCTCACCTATTTAATATCCATTCTCCACTATTTGTCTCTACATAAACTACTATTTTTTTAAAAAATTATATGATATTATTATATACTGGATGAGTATATTTTAATAATTTTAAAAAATTAAATAATTAACTTATCAAATTTGATTAGAAAGCTTCGTTCAAAAAAATTTGAAAGCTTCACGTCAAACAGAAAAATTTAATTAGAAGGCTAATAAATTAAAGAATTTTTTTTTTCAGCGAATTTTTTTGGTAAATAAATTCAAATTTTTATAACTTTTATCACTAATCGCTGACTCATTCATAGTTAATTCATAATTATACAAATATTTTAGATTTTAGTAAGATATTTACACGACATTAATATTCAAATATTGAAACTGTGAGAAAATCTTTTAGCAAATTGATCACACGTGATGTTAATTACAGAACGCTTTTTCAAAAATTATTAAATAATTTTAAAATATATTTATTCAGTATATAATAATATTATATAATTTTCACTAACATACATAATATTCAAACAAAAGAAAAATTTTAAAAAATAGTGATTTATATAGTGACAAATAATGAAGAATGAATATTAATTAAATGAGAGAAAAATTGAAAAATAAATAATAAATATGAGTTAAACAAAATTATAATACTATTCAACATTTTAAATTCAACAAAGAGAGAGAGGGAGTTTTATGTCTAAAATAAAATGTGAACATTGTTAATTTCTGCATAAAGTGCAGAAGAGATTACCAATCTTCACATCTTCACATATTAACCTCCTTCACATTTTATTTTGGACAAAATAGTCCATGTGGATCTACCACCATCTTCTCACCTCGCCACGTCGCAGAACCGCAATGATAAGATAAGCATCACAGCTGTGAAAATAGCTAGCTGTTGTTTGTTTAGAATTTACTGTTATCAGTTAGTTATTTAGTTGGCTCTTGTAACAGCTTTCAATCTTGTATCAGCTATATAAAGACTCGTGTACCATCCTTGTAAACAAGCTTGAGAATACAATACAATACAATACATTTTCAGATTCATTTACTTTCTTTGTTTCTTCTTGATGCAATTATTCAATTCTGTTTCACGCACCCTTCTCCAAATCTGCAAATCATCGCGGGTCAACCATCGTGTTGGCCACCATTGCGACCTGCCAACCACCGCGGGTTCTATTCCTCATCCGCAATGAACCACTACAAACGCCGCATCTTTTTGCCGTGATTGATTGTCACCTTCGTGTGCACCAGTACCTTTCCTTTCCCTTGCATCGCACCACATCGAACACCACCTTCTCCGTCACGCTAGACTATGCCACGATGGTAGAGGCCGTGGTAGTGGTTGGATCTGTGGCTGTGGGTGTTGATTTGTGGTGGTGACTGAGGTTGTGGGTGGGTGTGGGGTGAGGTCGGTGGCAGGGGTTAGGGTTGTGGCTGTGTGGGGTAAAGGAAGGAGGAATGGGGGTAATTATGGTATTTCCTTATTTTTAAAAGAAAAATTATATGCTTCGCATGTTGTAAACGTACAGGTAATGGCTGGGGTGCATCTGTAATGATTTAAAATTAATTAGAGGAGGTTGATGAAGTTTTAAAATCTAAAAATAGATAAGTGTAATTATAAACGATTTTAAGGAAGATCTTTCTTGTAATTTGCTCTTTCCTTTAAGGGCATTTTTGTTAATTATATAATTTTTTGAGGGGCAAAATAATAGTTATCCCATTTATTTATTTAACATTACATTACACATTTTATCTTCCTTGTTTTAGGGGTGGCGTTAGTACATCAATTTCGTCACCTTTTAATAGGATGGTTGATTTTTAACCTATCAAAATTTTTCAACTTGCTCGTCATATTCTGTTTTATAACCAACTTTTATCCCTGGTTGAAAAAATAAAAAGTTAATCAAAATCCAGTTCATTCACCAATCCATCAATTTTTCATATGGTTTACTTTCAACCCAAATAATTAAAATCCAACTTATTACCCTATTTTATGACAAAACCCCAACGGATGAAATACTTTCAACTAAATAATTAAAATGGTCAACTCTTTGCAATATTTTATGACAAACCCCCAGCGGGCCGGGTGAGTTGCCGAGTCTGCCTGTTTGCCACCCCCATCCTTATCAGTTGTTCATAATAGAAACCACCATCGCCGCCTCCTTCTCCGGCTGCACCCTGCCTTCCCACCCGCCATTACTTTACATGCATCCCATCCCCATGGGCCACTAACTCTTCCTCCCTTGCAACCCTATTTGCCATGAGAACCCCCCAATCTTGACCCGCCGCCCCATCACTCTCCACATGAAGTATGACCCCCAATGCGAATCCCCCTCCTGCTTCCTTGACTTTGATGCTGACCCTTCTTTGTCCCTCTCCGAAATTCTGGTTCCTCTCCATGCTCTTTTCCGCTTTGCTGTATTTTGTTGCTCTCAGGCACGACAACTTTGTGTAAACTAGGATAATCAAATCACAAAAAATGGAGTAATCAAATCATAAAAAACTAGGAGGATAATCAAATCATAATGATCCTGGTCAAGGGATGATAGCTGAAGAAGGAAGGAATGGAGGAGGACAATGGACCGGAGATATATTGAAGCAAATAGGACAAAGAAAAGTAATTACATTGTGATTTTTCATTATAATATTGTGAGTGACCATTTTGGTCACTAACTAGGCGGCTAAATGGTGAACTTTGGAAACTTACAACAGAGTAGTAGCAGTTGACTCCCTCGTTGTCCATTCTAAAACCGCTCCTACCCACCATTGTTTATTCTCCTGTACCTATCAGAGTTTGGTTGGTTCATAATTTATTTATGTCATAAACTAATGCAGAAGAAACTCTTACAGGCTGATGTCAATCTCAGCCGCTTCAACACGCGGTTTTGAGGCCCTTATCATTGAAACCATTTTTTGCATACCTGCCTGTTCATCTCTTCCTCCCTCCCTCACACTTTCTATATAGACTTTTTTAATTGTCTCTGCACGCTTTCTGAGTCTTTCTTTCAGGAATATTCCCATCTCAAAGGACTCTGTGCACACACCACACCACCATGGGACATGAAACCAGAAAGCTCTCAGATGAGTACGAGGTTCGGAGATCCTTGGAAGAGGTGGATTCTCTGTTGTCAGAAAAGGCATCAAGAAATCAAGCAGTGAGAAAAACCAAACCCACGTAGCCATCAAAACACTGAGAAGGCTAGGTGCGTCTACTAGCCCTTCTGGACCACCAAGAGCGGCTACCATGGTGACCGGGTTCCCACATGGAGACAGGTCTCAGTATCGGATGCTTTGCTCACCAATGAGATTCTCGTCATGAGGAAGATAGTAGAGAACGTTTCACCACACCCGAATGTGGTTGACCTTGATGACGTGTATGAGGACTCAAACGGGGTTCACCTCGTGCTGGAGCTGTGTTCTGGTGGGGAGTTGTTTGACCGGATTGTGGCACATGACAGGTACACGGAGACAGAAGCCGCAGCCGTGGTTCGCCAGATTGCAGCAGGATTGGAGGCAATCCACAGAGCTAACATTGTCCACAGGGACTTGAAACCTGAGAATTGCCTCTTCCTGGACAACAGGAAGGACTCTCCTCTCAAGATCATGGACTTCGGGTTGAGCTCTGTTGAAGAGTTTACTGACCCGGTAGTTGGCTTGTTTGGATCCATTGATTATGTTTCACCAGAGGCACTTTCTCAAGGAAGGATAACCGCCAAGAGTGACATGTGGTCACTGGGAGTAATTCTGTACATCTTACTCTCTGGGTATGTAGTATGTTATGCTGATTCTCTTCCACATGTTCAAATTTTGTCATTCATTCCACTACCATCCGCCTTGTGCTTACTGCGGGTTAAGAAGGATAATGGATACCACGTTGGGAAAGCCATCACTCCTCAATATGAAAGTGAAACAAGTAGCACAGGGTCCTCATATGAGTTAGTTTTGTACAGCCTCAAAATAGGAGGCGAAAAATTAAGGGTTTAGTTTTTCAATTTTTAGGATTTTGTGTAGGAAATATTAAAAATTTCAACTGAAAACTAAAAATTGAACATTCAAATAAAACAGATCCTTAAAGGGATGAATTTTTCATACAAATTTCATATATATCTTATCTCTCGATTTTGCTCACATGGTGACGCTAGTATTGTCCATTATTGCTTTCATAGTACATATGTATTTCCTTGCCTTCCAGGCACAAAAAGGAAAAGAGGCCTTAGTAAATTTCTTGGTGGTAACTCATTGTTAACCTCCTATTATTTATCTTTTGCAGGTATCCACCTTTCATTGCTCAGACTAATCGCCAAAAACAACAGATGATAATGAATGTAAGCAACATTTCCCACAGATTACAAGTATAGCCCCTCAAAAAAGAGAATGAGGAATACAGGCAGAGTAAAAATTAGTAATGATTAATGTATCAACCGGTGACATACGATTAAAAACACATACTTTTTCAATTATTTTTATATTTCTAACCCAACTTACAGTGTGTCCAAAAACGTGTGAAAATCATGTACAAATATATTTTCCCTTGTTTTCTCATTGCATTGTTACTTGCAACTTGCAAGACTATCGTTACTCTCATACTGACTTACAAACGGCATGTTACATGATCCCCTCCATAGTTCATTCCGCAGTGCTTTCGCTTACCAAAATTAAAACTACAAAACAGGGGAATTTCAGCTTCTATGAGAAGACTTGGAAGGGCATTTCCCAATCAGTGAAGCAATTGATTTCAAGTCTTCTGACTGTTGATCCGAGTAGAAGGCCTAGTGCTCAAGAGGTAATGTATACCCTTGCCGACTTCATAAATTGGAATGAGATATATGACATATCTACCATGGAAGCATCCATAATTCGGTGTGAATAATGCTACACTATTCAAATTTTATCGTCAGAATATTTGATAAAAATGTAACGGCTTATTATTAGATGGAATAAAGTGTTATGATTCAATTACTTGTATAAAAGTTGACAGGCATGCCATAAGCAAAAATTCTAACTTTCAAGCATTATTTTTTACGTTCTCATCAACCTTTGCATCATATTGTTTTAAAACAGGAAAAAATATGGGATAGTTTATTAATTAACATAGTCAAATAACTTCCACAAGCTCATTGCTTCTCTCTGCCTTGGAGCAGCTCCTGAGTCATCCATGGGTCAGAGGTGACGGAGCCAAAGATGATCAAATGGACCCTGAGATTGTCTCAAGGCTGCAAAGCTTCAATGCTCGTCGCAAACTCCGTGCAGCTGCAATTGCTAGTGTGTGGAGCACCACAGTATTCTTGAGAACGAAGAAACTAAAATCCTTGATAGGATCCTACGATCTGACAGAGGAGGAAATTGAAAATCTCAGGATACATTTCAAGAAGATGTAAGTAATCTGAATGAGCTGATCAAAGGAACCATGGATTTAGCTCCAGTTTGAAAAGGAGCCACATATTTCTTCTATAAAGCATTAATCTTCTTTGAGACTTGTGAGTTGTGACTGACAAAGAAAAGAAAAAAATGGTGTTGGTTGTTAACAGATGTGCAAATGGGGACAATGCCACACTCACTGAGTTTGAGGAAGTACTGAAAGCAATGAATATGCCATCACTGGTTCCTCTAGCACCGCGTATATTTGACTTGTTTGACAACAACCGTGACGGAACAGTTGACATGCGAGAGATACTATGTGGGTTCTCCAGCCTCAAAAATTCCAAAGGTGATGATGCTCTCCGTTTGTGCTTCCAGGTTAGTATTTTAAGAAAATTTTACATCTACAATTAAATCTTGTGTCAACAGGCGCAAGTTAGAATTAACCATATTAATTTATAGACTAAATCTTCACTTAGGATTTGATAGTCTCTCTGTGCCCTCATTTTTTCACAAAAGGAAACACATTAATCCTTCTTTAACTTATCATTTCAACATTGACGAAAAAACGTACATCATCTATTAAATAGTGATCTAATTCTCCGTTGATGTTCAAAATGACATAATACTATCTCTTTCATCAAAATGTTTACATTTTGATCTTCTTTTTCCTAATCACACTTATACGTTCTCAAACCCTAGTTACACTTATGCATCCTCAAACTCAAACCCTGCTTGTTCTCTTGTTTCTTCATAGTTTTCAAATACGTTAAGCCAAAATGATGTTATTTAATGTTATCAGGGACTTTAATGGAGTCATATCAACAATCTAACGAGTTAGACGTGCTTTTTTAGTTAAGTCTGAAGATGATTAGTTAACAAAGAGATTATTGTGTTTCTTTTTGTAAACAATGAGAGATCACATTAAGACTTTCAAATGCTAAGAGTCCTATTTGTGCCCCAACATATTTGTCAGGACCATCAAGAAAATTTAGTCTTATGAGTTGATGGCAGAATAGAAATCACTACATAAATGTATTGACTCTACACTACCTACTGGAAAAAAAAAAAAAAAAAGGATTTGTTGTATATAGTCAAAACACGCAGACAATGTAAACAGAGAAGTGCCATGTTGCTCGAATTATCTTTTTTACGGAAACTGTTTCAAATACAAGGAGCATTGTGTGATAGGAAATTAGATAGAATTCAGCAAAATAAAAAAGAATGTGCAATGGTTAAAAGAGAAGCTAGAGACCTAGAGTAATAGAATTATTAGCACATGTTTACGGATTTTCTAGTCGTACTAATTATCTTTTTTCCATTTAGAAATGTAGCAGTTAGAATTTATGATTGCTATATCCATAATTATGAAACGAAAAAGCAATCAGATAACCACAAAAAAAAAAAAAATAGCAAATAATGTTTTTGTTGAAATGATTTAGTTAACACCAATCATTGTGACATAGATGTGGTTAATAAAGAAGAAAAAAGGAAAAATAAAAATAAATTATATCACTGTCGCAATTTTCTCCACACTCTCGAGCACTCAGCTACTCCGGAAAAGGACTCCATTATACACAAGAAAACGAAAAAGAAAACAATTGGAAGCACTCTATAAACATGCAAGATGCAATACAAAAGAAAAAGATCAGCTGAACAAAATGAGCTAATTTGCCCGTTTGGTTTTCTTCGCAAACAGATGTATGATGCGGATCGATCCGGGTGCATCACCAAAGAAGAAGTGGCATCCATGCTTAGAGTAATGAACCTTCCTTTCAATTTTTTTTAGGGCTTCTCTCATGACATTCTTCTCTTTAACAAAAAAAAATTCTATGAACAGGCTCTGCCAGATGACTGTCTTCCAGTTGATATCACTGAACCTGGCAAATTGGATGAGATATTCGACAGAATGGATGCCAACAGTGATGGAAAAGTTACCTTTGATGAATTCAAAGCCGCTATGCAGAAAGATAGCTCTCTCCAAGACGTAGTTCTTTCTCATCTTCGCCCACTATAGTTTAATTTCCACCCATCCATGAATCATGATGTTATTGTCCTTTTAGTCTCTCGTATTCTCCTCTTTCTTTGTTTTTTGGGGTCGTCCTTCAATTTTTCTTGCGTATTCATGATCATATGCTTGACGGAAAAAGGGGAATGGAGGTTCAAGTGGTTGAAAATGTTAAATCTAATTAGTTTTTGCTATTACAATTGGGAACTCTTGCATTCTCAAGTCATATAATGGCAAGCTACCTGAGTTTTGGAACTGAAATTTGAGTAGCATGAAGCTAACGTTTTCATCTTAAATTAAATACCCTGAAAAGCCAACACAATTCAGTTATTGTATAAAAAATAGACTGATGTCTGGAGACATGTTCTCAAATGTATGTGCACTACTCTATCTATAATAGGAATACACTCCTAAATCATAGGAAAGTCAAACCCTGTACTAGAAAATTATTGAGTCATGTCTAAGGATTTGTGTTGCAGTAATAATTGTGTTGAAGTTTAGTCAAAGACCAAAAGAAGAAAAAGAAATATTATTTCACGTTAAGATCTAAATGAATGAATATCTTGTCCTGCGTGTGATTGTTCCTTGGACCTCGCTCCCCTATTATTGCAATCAGAATAAGTTTGATGAACTAAAAGAAAATGATTCCAAATTCATTTTTGTTTACATCATTTACCTTTATTTAAGGTAAATTGCACTTACTCCTCAAGGTTTATCGTGATTCAACTCACGTCCTTTGAGTTGCATCAATCACAATTATGATTGTTTTACATGAGTCTTGTACCAAAAATTGAGATTTGATTTTCGCATGACATAGAAAGGGGCCGGCTTTGGATCAAACCCCTGAACTTCATACGGCTATATTAAGTATGACCAATTCGTTGTCAACCAAATACCAAAATGTGGACTCATTCAGTTTCGAGTTTGGAAGAATTTGCAGGTGTTAACCACCTCTAATAATAATATACTTTTTACAATGTCTGCCGCCTCATCACTGAACACATTATGGCAAATGTTAAATGTTCATCTTTTTTCAAAGTTAAGAAATCCATCTCCAGCAGTGATTTGCAATATCAAATCCATGAAGTACTTGGCATTTTTTTTATGATTCTAATGAAAATGAAAATGAAGTTACTGTTATTTAACTTCTTCCATGTATCCCTGGACTATTTTTTAATTCAGTTTTATATGTTTTTGGTGTGTATTCAAATTTAAGCACCTCATGTTTTTCATTTGTTAAAATGTGTTAATAGATTTATATGATTTCTCTCTTTCCACTATTCGAAGAAACAAGACTCATCATATGATTTCAAGAAACTATTTGCTGAAACGTCTTGTTTATTTCACATGTCTCAAATATCATAACAGGTAGCATTTTCTGATTAATTTATTTATTTTACTAATAAAAATAATTTCATATAAATATTGATATATGAAATGGGTGATGCTAAATGTATACATGTACTTAGTTGAATTTATTAACCACTCTTAATATTATACATGTAAATCAATCATTAGCTCTTCAAAATATATATACATCTATTTTTTGATAAAAAAAAAAATTGTGGAAGACATTACTCTGCAATCCTGAATACAGTATTTATGACTACTCTCCATCCCAACAAGTGCACTTTTCAAAATTTGAAACTATGTCCTCATCTTAAGGGAGGACCAAGTTGCTTACACTCATCCAACAACTTGTTGGTTTATACGTGCATATATATATATGCTATGACCAATTCTACATGATAAAAAAAATATCGCCAAAATATTAGCTGAAATTACAGCGAATGGGAACGAACAAATAAGTCATTGCTATTTATTTTATTATAATTATAGATATTATGCCACACTGTGCCTTATTATGGGTGAATATAGTTTTTTTTAAGGACTATTTTTTCAATAATATATAATCGTTCGACACATATAATGGTGGTTCTATCTTTTATGATAATTTTCGAGCAATTAGAGAAATTTATTTATTTAATTATTTATTTATTTTTATGATTGTTAAATTAAGTGTTTATTACACATCATTGCAAGAAATTAATTCTAGAAGGCTTTCCATCAGGAATGATATCATGTGCCGATAATGGCTAAGTCAAATTGTTACATGAAGTCAAGACATGTCACTACTAGAAAAATGACTATTACTGGTGGATTTTTCATGTTACCAGC
This sequence comes from Dalbergia oliveri, assembly GCA_030441495.1. Taxonomy (NCBI): domain Eukaryota; kingdom Viridiplantae; phylum Streptophyta; class Magnoliopsida; order Fabales; family Fabaceae; genus Dalbergia; species Dalbergia oliveri. The sequence continues at coordinate 8,713,419 of JAMLFY010000009.1, forward strand.
AAAAAATATAGTTACCAGCGAATTTCAACACACGATAATAATATCATTGGAAACTATTATAGGCAAATTTTTTCCACTATTAACTATTTTCGAGGGAATTTCAAGTGGATTTTACGAAAGAAAGAGCATTGCAACAGGCCAAAAAAATTCATCAAAAAAATTTGTCAGTGGTGAAAATTATCAGATTTTGGGCGTTACTAGCGGATTTTTCCCCATAACACGCCTTAAAAAAATAAAAATACCAAAAAACATTACTGTCAAAAAAATTCTCGGTAATTTAAAAAAAAAAACATGGCCATGGATTGCCGAGAGAAAATCCACTCATAAATCCAATAAAATTATTTTTTAAAATCTACAGTTAATTACTGGAGATTTTTCGCTAGTTTTTTTTTTTTTGGCTGACAATTCAATTTACAAAACTTCAACCTAGCAATTTTTTCATCAACACTTAACACAAACAAAAAAGCATAATAATTCTCACACTCAATTAATCTTATGAAATATAAGAGAATTGCAATGCTATGCTATTACAATGCTATAACAGTAAAATTCCAAAGCTTATTATAATGAAAGAATGTATTCAATGAAAATACCAAAATATAAAAAATACAAATAAAGCCCGGGCATATGGTGGTGATAAAGAGTAGCTGATGGCGGCATAGTGGAGAGTAGCGGCGTGAGCAACAATGGTGGTTGTGATAGTTCTGAAAAGAAAAAACATAAAATAAAAAAAAAACCAAATCAAAAATTAAAACTGATTAAAGTGTAGAGGGTATGAAGAGCAAGAAACCACTGAAGCGGTGGTTGGATGATGAAGAAATGGGTGATTTTCTCACTATAATAACGGAGAAATGAGAGAGAGAGGAGAAGAGATAGAGTTATAATGGTAAAATGAGAGGAGGTTTGACTTGAAATAAAGAGATTACCGATATTTTTTCATTACCTATAGAAAATCTGCTAGTAATTAAAACTTAAAACGTGTCATTTTACTAATGATATTACCTGTGAATTTTTTTAATTACTGAATGGAGAAGTCCCCTGGTAATGTTAAAATACTTTTTTTTTTATAAATTTGATCAGGATTTATTGGAGGAAAAATCTACCAGGAATTTGAACAGTATTTTTTTAAAAATTGTTTACCATTTACCGACGAATTTGATAAGAATTTTTCTTTAAATTGCTTATTATTTAATGAAGAAAAAATTTGCAGGTAATTTGAACAGATTTTTTTAATTACTTATCATTTATCATGAAAAATCCACAAATACTTTGCAGAAATTTTTTAAAAAAAAATTTGGTTGTCATTTACTAATGGATTTTTTTGCCATTAACGTGCATGCTGGATTTGGCACCTGATTGCTAAAAATCCGCTAGTATGGCATCCTTTTTTTTTTTCAATTTCAATCATTTTTCATTGGTAAATCCGTCGATAACATCGATGAAAAAAATTCGCTGGTAAAATTTGTTAATATATCATTTTTCTAGTAGTTCATCACATCTCTAGACAAAAAAAAGTACCCTACAACTGTTATTTGTTCTGTGACAATTATAAAAGGGAATGTTATGCGCGGATACCTCAGGAGACCATTCCCCTAGCAACGGATCAATAAAGGGCACATGTATGGTGATCCCACAACCTTAGACAACAGTCAAATCTCAAAATCGTCTATAAAGGGATAATATTTTGAAGGCACAAAGGTTGCTGTTGTTGCAAACACAAAGACATTCATATGTCTTAAGAAAACTTGTCCTTAAGTCACTGTTTCATTGAAAATCCTCTTATACAAACCTTAACTTAGCTAATATTCTTCTATGTGAGTTGTTATTATAAGAAGTTATTCAACTGACTTTCTCATTCATTGTATATCCAAAGAGCTTGAGTGTTTTTGTAAATGTTTTCCAAAACACAAACCTTTCAACTGTTAGTTCAGAGCTTTCAGAAAGCTCTATAGCTTGTATTTTGGGTGACAACAAAAATTTTTTTGTTAAAATGTTTTGTAGAAAGCACTAACATTTGAATTAATTTTTTGTAGGGTTAAACAGGACTCTTATCGTTATATATAAACTCAATTGGTGACATATTTTCACAATATCATGTTTTAATATGATTATAATTTTATTTAAAGAGATTCAAAGGCTTAAATGATATGAAAATAGTTCAAAAAGTGAATTAATATATGTTAAGGACTCAAGGAAGCACTAGAGAATTAGAAACCAAGCTTATATCATCAGAAGTATCTAGCACGATCAGAAGCTCAAAGAACAATGAAGAAATGAATATATCATGATCAAGATCTTCAATCTAGACAAGAGTCAACTCTGAAGACATTCTAAATGATGAAAAGATCCTTATCAAGTTCAAAGTCAAGCAGATCAACACGAAGATTAAAAGCTATAAAGCAACTTCAAAAAGCACGCTCTATTCAAAAACCGTGTTAAGTCAACAAAAACGGAGGAAAATTTGAAATTCAAATAAAGTCAACTCTAAGAAAAGTATTGACAGTGACACATTGCTTTTTTGGTTAACATCCTCACCTTCTGGAACAAAAAAAGAAAGCAAAAGTTGTTTCCGAGGCTCTATTCAGAAGCCATATTTGACAACAATTTTGCACCTTCAAACAGCACTGATATAGTCAGCTGCACTTCTAAAGGACAATTTATAGGACACCAAAAAAAGATCAACATGTGTCAAGAGGAAGCAAAATCAAGAGAAATAGTTATATTTGAAATCTAAGTATAAAAGGAAGAAACCTTTATACATGAAGAAGACTTTTTGCATATAAGAACATTGAAGCTTCTCAATACTCATTTTGAAAGTTTATTACTCTTGGTAATCTATTTCGTTTTAGAGATCTTCTTTCTAGTACTTGTTAGATAACATTTTCTTCTTAGAAAGAACTTGAAAAGAAATCTTTCAAGTTTGAGTGCACACATTATTTTATTTATAGAAAGACTTGAGTGTTATTTGTTAGACAGAACTAACCAAAACCAAAATCTTGTACCTTGATCTAGTAGTGATCAAAGTGAGATTAGTTTAAAGAGGCTAGTAAAAAGACTACTTGGTGTAAAAGTGAATTGGAACTACTGCTCACTGAAAATAGCTTAAGAAGACTATATAAAGACTATCTTACTTTTTTTGGGTTGAGAAAGGGATTTTAGTAGAACTCAATAGGTTGTTGAGCACTAGATGTAGGTGTTTAGCCGAATCATTATAAAAATTTTTGAGTAATATTTCTCTCTCTTAATCTCTTTATTATTCAGCATTTGTGTTTATTGGTATTGTATGTTTCTTTAAAAACAATTTCAAAAGTGTTTTTTAAGCTTTAAGTTTTTCAAATTAGTTCAGGAAGTAAGTTTTTGAAGATCTACCTTCAAGTGAAAAATTTGATAGATTTTGTTTAACATTTCATAAAGGGTAAAAAGTGTGAAGCATGATTCAACTCCACTTCTCGTGTTACTTTCTACCTTCATCAACCACATCGTTGTATCCCTTGTTAGAGATTTCTATTAATTTGGGCTTTTATTGATTTGTGAGATTTTAATTTTATAAAACAGGTTGAATGGATAGATCTGCTACTTCCTATAAGTCCATAAAATTAATATGTGATCCACTGTGGGTTTTGGTAGGGTGTACAAGGAGGGTTGGATCAAACTTGATCTTGACTCGATCTTTTAGATTGGCTAAATTTTTTAACTTGGACCCCAACTTATAATGACCTAACTAGTGATCGGTCAAACCGGTTAACTCGTCTTTCAAACAACATATGAGGATTTGTAACATTATACATAGTAAAGTTTTGAAATTTTACAAGAAATAAAATTTAAGAGATATTTTGTCATATATATTTCAAAACAAACCATATCAATATAAAAATAACATCAATTTATGTAAAATATATTAATTTAACTAGAAAAATATTGTCATGTGTCAATAAAAAAATATATCTCCAAAAGAATTGTTTGACTTTGGATTGGGTTAGGCCAAGCTGATGCATGACCTGAACTTAACCGAAAAGTGCACCAGGTCAAATTTCAAGACCCAAACTTATCCCAACAAGCTTCGGCCGAGCTAGGTTGGTGGGTTGGGTCAAGTTATAAAAGCCCTAGGTTTTGGAAACCACCATGTATTATTAGGCTTGGGCCAAATAATGAGTGTACTTGATTGTGATGTAGAGGCTCATTGTGACTTAGGTTTTTGATGGACAAAACTAAGTTACTATAAATTTATACTATAGACAGGTTCCCCACTCTAGCTTTGACAAAAACTCTTGACAACTATCTGTTCCATACATGTCATACATGGGTCTGTATGTGCCCTTGCAAAAGGATTCATAGATGATGTTCTCCAATATCATGGACTACCAAGGTATGCAAAATTATTGTTCAATATTTCTATATAATTTGTGTTCTAAATTCCTTGTATATATATGATAAATCTTCCATTCCTGACCTCATAGTCGTCAATGAGTTAGCTTAGAAAGGCTGAGACAAGGCCACTCATGGTTAGCTTAAAAAGGTAGGACAAGATTATTTGTTATAAGCTTGGAAAAGCTTCTACAGGAATACTCTTATATTGGAACTCTCCACAGGTGGTGTTGACGACTGGATATAGTCAATTAATTGGCCGAATTAGTATAAATCTCTAAGTTTATCACTCTATCCCTACTCTATATTTCCATTAAATTTAATGTGTGTTCTTGTTGAATTATTTTAAGTTTTTGTCTCGTTATATTTTAACTATCCAGAAAATATATCTTTATTAAGAACTAACTTTGCTCCTACTCCCTCTAAGTTCTTGCAACCTAAGAAGCTAAAAATTTTGTTTTGCACGGTTTAATCCTCATTCTCGTGCTTTTGCTTTCAACTATAACCGCCCCTTTAATGTAATATGCCCATATATATATATATATATTAGTTAAGAATATGAAAATTCATCTTTGTTATTTTTGACTTTATAAAAATAATTATAAAATTTTAATTCCAACTTTATATATACTTTTATTTTTTAACAATTTTACATATACTTTTATTTTTTAACAGTATTTTACATATACTTTTAAACATACAAATTTAAAAATAAATTAAGAATTTAGTTTTAAATTTCAAACTCAAATTTCATGGTTAAACGTCCAACGTGACATAAGACGATTTTCTCATTCATTGGCTAAATGGAGGCTATAAATTGAAAAAAGAGTAAATACCTAAATTTCGTTCCCCAAGATTTTTATGTCTAGTTCCTTAAGGAAAAAAAAATCATCCTGTGGTCCTTTAGGTTATGATTGGGAGTTTTGTAAACGATGAAAGTGAGTGACTAATAATGGAATGGAAGAGAAATGTGAGGAGTAGAGTGGAAGAGACCATGCTACACCTTTATTTGGATGTTGCATTCATTCCCTCATTGATCCCCAAATTGGATAGTAAAAGAATCTTGGTTTTGACAGCAAGGGAGGGACACATAGTCCCTTACTAGCCACACCACTCCCTCCTTTAAAATTACTTTCAAACAATGATCACTCAAGTTTAATCTTGCCACTCCCTCCATTTTCATTCTTCCAATCATAGCTTTAAGATTGTAAATGATGGACACGTTAGTCTTTTTGTTACTTCTCTCTTAATGGAGTCACACATGACATAATGTAATGATAATATGTCATAATATTGTTGGCTGCAATCAAATGATGACATTTTGGAACATCTTCCCATCACCAAAATGGCATAATTTTAACCAAATGGTGAAAGTGAAGGTTTTTTCACTTGGGGTTTTATTTAAACCAAATTGAGACACAATCATCTATTGGTCTCTTTCTTTTAGGGCAAAAGTAAAATGATGTCAATTTGCACACGTGTTGATAATGTTCAATCTCATTGTGTTAACAGGCTGCATGTGCAATTTCGTTAAGGTTTTTTGTGGCTTAACTTCATAGCAAGACTAACTTGTCATATAACCTATATCTTAAGGGACTAGGGATAGATTTTTGTTTATTGGAACTATGTTGTCATGTACAATTTTCTCAAAGAAGCACATTTGGTAAAGTTTAATTTCTATGCACTAACATTTATTTAATCAAATTATCTCATTTGTATGACTTCTCAAATAGTGGGTGTTAGAGCAACTCCAATGGGTAAATCCCATTTTAAACCCACCACATGCCACATTAGCATTTGTGGGTTCATGTGTCATAAAAAAGCAAAGTGTCTCACAAATGAAACTCTTTTCTCCAATGTAAAAGATCAACTTTTATCCCAATTTTGGTCCCACATAATTTTTAATTATTTTAATTGAAATTAATATATTTGATATTATTCAATTTTATTTTATTGTTGGCGGAAATATAAAAATTATTTCAAAATGATCTTTATTTAAAATTAACTTGGAAATAAATTAAATTACTGATAAAAAATTTAAAATCTTAAGAATTCAAACTTTCTTTTGCAACACTCTTCAATATGGTTAAAAAATATTACACAATTGTTAACATACCATAGTTGAAAAACGTTACATATATAATTGATAGCTGGCAAGCAACATTACATAATTAAAACGTATATAACTAACAACTTTACTTAACGAGCATTATCAAATTGCCAAAAATGTTCCACCAACTCTGTTTGTAGTTGTTGATGTTTTTGTCTATCGTGGAGTTAGATATTCATTTGGATACAGCAATCATGGAGATCAATAGTTTCCCACCCAACTCTGGTGGTGATACGACCACAACATCTATTGGCACATTCAAGTCAATAGCATCTAATTCAAAATTGTTGGAAAGTTGTACATGTTGTGAGGTCCGAGTCGAATTTATGTGTGTTGGAGATGAGTCATGATCCACTGGCACTAGTTGATCCTAAGGCACCAAATTGGGTTTGAAATCCAGAAGATGGTATACCCATATTTTCACCAAATGGATTAAAAGTTGTGGAAAATGGAAATTGATGATTTTTGAATTTTGAGTATCCAGTAAAAAAGGAACATGAAGATTAGGAGGAGCTTGAAAATTGGGAGGAACTTAGAAAATTAGAATTTTGAAGGTTTGTAAATTTTTTATTATGGAAGAAATTCAGACATTGCAAATTAGGATTTGAATTTTGAGGGTTTGAAAATTGAGAATTTAGATGTTTGGATTTTCAAGGAAGTTGAAATTCTACAAGTAATTGAAAAAAAAATTTATGAAATTTTTTTTGGATCCATTTTGTGGTAGAAGGAGCAATAAAATTTGTGTGGAAAGAATTTAGAGAGTATTAGAAATTGTTTGAGAGAATTGTCAAAGAGTGGGAAAATGTTTATATTTATAGAAGATAAATAATATTTTTATAAGAAAAATCAAAGGTATAAAAATGCTGCTATATTCATTTTTTTCAAAATAAAATATTAACCATCCAATCCAATTCAATGGTAAAAATCACCTATTGTTGCCATATTTTTCTTTGATCAATCCTACTATTGTTATAAGTTTTAGCTTTTCCAACTTGTGTTGTATTTGTTCGTTGGGTCCAATACAATTTCCATAGTTTAAGAAATTGTGTTTGGGGCTAGGCTGCTGTAGGAATTGACTGGTTTGTTTGGCATGAAAACTTATAGTTTTGTGAGCTTTGGGCTTGGTTGCGACTACATTTTATGTGGGATAATGCATCTCTTTTTTGGCCACCATATGGTTTATTTGGTGATCTAACAATGAGTATACCTTCAGGGGTATTCTTCCTCATCCCACTTCCATGTTTAGGAAGGTTATGGTTTTGCCCGAGGCTTGTAAAAGGGCCTTTTACCACGTCTGCTCATCATTGTACCATTACGTTGAAATGGTTATGCCCTCCTTCCTCTTCTATTAAAGTCAATTTTGATGATATTTCTTTAGGGAATCTAGGTGCTGTTGGTTTTGGGGTTGTTTTGCTCTCAACTTGTGGGGATTGGATTCACGACTATTCTGGTGCTGTGACATACGGACAACCTTTGTGTGAAACTTCTTGTGCTTTGGAAAGGCTTGCAAATTGCTTGGAATTTTGGCCATTGAGAGTTATTATTGAAGTAGATTGTTTGAAGGTTATTAGATTGATTGCTTACATGGACGTCGAAGTTATTCACTTCCAAGTAAGAACACAAACCAAATTTTAGAAAAATTGGACATTAATATATATGTTATTTGATACTGAATATTTGTTTATATTTTCAAAACTATGATGTGCTTTCAAATAAAAATGGATGATGAAGTGACAAATTATTTTAAAATTTTATACAATTAATCTATGTAATAGGAACTTATAATTCAATGGTTAGATTGATGAAATTCAATATTTATAAAAAAGTTATTTAATTGAATAAGTATACTCCGATTTACTCTTAGAGTAAACTGATCTCCTTTGAGAGTATGTGTATATATATATATGGAGAGGGAAAAATAACCTGAATTGCAAGTGAGAGCAATTCTTCCTACTTCAGGAGGATAAGAATTTTTACTCGACATTTCATATCGACCATCCATATCAATGGGTTCCACGTTCCACAGCTCTTTCCATTTCCCAAAGTAAATTGGATGGTGCAAAATGCATGTGGAGGAAGAATGGTTCTTCAACCGGGAGGAGCTAAGACTTTTTCTTGTAGAGCAGTTAGATCATGAAAAAAATGTTATTTGTATGCGTAAAATATAATACATCTATCAACTCATATTTTATTTACTATTAGATGGAGTTGACCCTATTTAATGAACATATCTTATCTAATATTATATGAAGTGTGAGTTTTATATATATCACATATAAGATGAAGGACAAATAACAAACTCCAAATCTTACATCATGAACCCGGAAAGAATGAACAGTGTGGAGACAATAGAGAGAGAAGACATCATCATGGAGACCAGGGATTCAAAGTCTCCCTCTGTTACCAACCAAAGCATGCAATTACCCGCAGTTCGCAAGTGATGTTCACCTCAATGCTATCATCATTCCCCAATTATTCTTCTTCCCTTCAATGTTCCGTTCCCTCCGCAAACCCATTCTCCATCATCCTCGTCTTCCCCACCCCAGCAAATCCCTTCACTTCTCTCCCCCACTCCAATGGAAGCTTCGAGAACAACGTAGCAACCTCCCCCAACCCGAACTCCTCGACCGCATCACCCGCCTCCTCCTCCTCCGCCGCCCCAACGCCCTCTCCCGCCTCTCCTTCCAATTCTCCGACCACCTCACCGACTGCGTCCTCCGCCGCCTCCGCCTCCACCCCTCCGCCTCCCTCTCCTTCTTCCACCTCGCCGCCAACCACCAAACCTACCGCCCGCACTCCATGTCCTACTGCCTCCTCGTCCACATCCTCGCCCGCTCCCGGATGTACCCCGAAACCCGGTCCTTTCTCCACCAGCTCGTTTCCCTCCACTGCAACAACAATTACCGCACCTTCTCCGTTTGGGGCGAGATCGTTGCCATCTACCACGAATTCGGGTTCTCGCCCACGGTTTTTGACATGATCCTCAAGGTTTTTGCGGAGAAAGGGATGACTAAGGCTGCACTCCATGTGTTCGATGAAATGAGAAGGCTGGGCCGGACCCCAAGTTTGAGGTCCTGCAATTGCTTGCTGGGCAAGTTAGTTAGCAACGATGATGGAAGGACTGCTGTGATGGTTTTCGAGCAGATTGAGAGGATGGGGATTGTGGCTGATGTGTACATGTGTAGCATTGTTGTGAATGCGCATTGCCGTGAGGGGAGGGTTGATAGGGCTGTGGAGTTTGTGGAGAAGATGGAGAGGATGGGGTTTGAGACTAATGCTGTGACTTACAATGCTTTGGTTAATGGGTATGTTTGCCAAGGGGATGTGAAAGGAGCTGAGAGGGTGGTGGGTTTGATGTTGGAGAAGGGGGTTTCAAGGAATGTGGTTACTTGTACCTTGTTGATGAAGGGTTACTGTAAGCAGTATAGGATGGAGGAAGCAGAGAAGTTGTTTCGTGAGGTGGAGGAGGATGAGGTGCTGGCTGCGGATGAACGCATTTATGGTGTGCTTGTGGATGGGTATTGTCAGGTGGGAAGAATGGATGATGCTGCTAGGATTCGAGATGAGATGTTGAGAGCCGGATTGAAAATGAATGTGTTTGTTTGTAATTCTTTGGTTAATGGGTACTGTAAGCATGGTCAGGTTCACAAAGCTGAGGAACTGTTAAGGGAAATGGTGGCTTGGAGTATAAAGCCAGATTCTTATAGCTATAATACGTTGTTAGACGGATACTGCAGAGAAGGGCAAATCAGCAAAGGATTTATGCTTTGTGATGAGATGTTGCGTGAAGGAATCAGTGCATCGGTTGTGACCTATAATACTGTTCTCAAGGGGTTGGCTCATGCAGGTTTGTATGATGATGCTTTGTGCCTTTGGCAGTCGATGCTAGAAAGAGGTGTGGCTCCGAGTGAGGTCAGCTATTGTACGCTGCTTGATTGCTTTTTCAAAGTGGGAGATTCTGACAGGGCTATGAGGCTGTGGAAAGAAATTTTAGGCAGGGGTTTTACTAAGAGCACAGTTGCATTCAATACGATGATCAATGGATTGTGCAAGATGGGTAAAGTGGTAGAAGCTGTGGCTGTTTTTGATAGGATGAAGGAACTTGGATGTTCACCAGATGAAATAACATATAGGACCTTGACTGATGGATATTGTAAAAGTGGTAATGTTCTTGAAGCTTTTAAAATTAAAGATGCAATGGAAAGACAAGCAATTTCTCCATCCATTGAAATGTACAATTCCCTCATTAATGGACTTTTTAAGTCTAGGAAGTCGACTGATGTCACTGATCTCCTTGTAGAGATGCAAACAAGAGGATTATCACCAAATCCTGTTACCTATGGAACCCTTATTTCTGGTTGGTGCGATGAAGGGAAGCTGGATAAAGCTTTTAATTTATATTTTGAGATGATTGTAAGGGGGTTCACGCCCACTTCGGTGGTCTGTAGCAAAATTGTTAGCAGCCTTTATAAGGTTGACAGAATTAATGAAGCAACTATGATCCTGGATAAGATGGTGGATTTTGATCTTCTTACTGTTCATAAGTGTTTGGATAGTTTTGTGAAAAATGATGTCATCAGTCTAGAAGCTCAGGAAGTTGCTGATTCTCTAGATAAAAGTGCTATATGTAATTCTCTTCCCAATAACATTGTGTACAACATAGCTATCGCAGGGCTTTGTAAGTCTGGGAAGGTTGACAAAGCGAGAAGTGTTTTGTCATTTTTGTTGTCTAGAGGTTTTCTTCCTGATAATTTCACATATTGCACCTTAATTCATGCTTGTTCAGCTGCTGGCAATGTGGATGATGCTTTCAACTTACGGAATGAGATGCTGGAAAGAGGGATTGTTCCAAATATTACTACATATAATGCCCTAATAAATGGTTTGTGCAAATTAGGACATATGGATCGAGCACGGAGACTTTTTGATAAACTTCTTCAGAAGGGCTTGATTCCTAATGTTGTTACCTATAATATACTAATTAGTGGTTACGTTAGAATTGGTGATCTTAATGAAGCCTCTAAATTGAGAGAAGATGACAGAAGAAGGGATTTCTTAAATCCATACATTGCCTTAATCAGTGATTTTCTGGAGGGCTCTGTAACATTTTGGATCAAACTATTCCGGCAGATTTTAGCTAAATTCTTGCCTCACACTTACTCAAATTTTGCTAAATGTAAAGCTGAACTGTAAGCTCCAGGCTTAATACTACACATCTGCAACCATGTTCTGATACATCAATTCCAAACCAAATTTTCCGTGGAAATAATATTTCCCTTTTAGGGTGGATTCTGAAGTCGTTGTGACAGATCTGAATGACTTGTCTATGGATTGATCCACTACAACATTGTTTGATATCAAATGAAAATTGGAAGTTTTGAGCCTTGGTGACTTTATCTGTATGTTTTTATTAAGAAAAGGAGGAGAGGAGTGATCTGTGATATTGTGAGTTATGACCTCAGCATTTTACCTGAAAAGATAAATTTAATGAGCATCTTAGCATGTGTTGCTTAGGATGTGGCTTAGTCTTCCTGATGATCATGCTATGTGAAGAGAAAGATAGACATAAAAGCCCTTCTGCAAAGGGTCCTACATCCTTAAACAGGGTCTCATATATTGTCCTATGCAAGGTCTTTATGTCAATCTCTGCCCACATGAAGCCGTCATCCAAAAAATTCATGTGAGAGGATCTAAATGCCTTTCTTAGGAGGCTGAGTGAAAAACTAAGGAAAGCACGAAGTCACAGATAAAAGAACTGCGGTTACTACCATGAAGGTAATCCTTGCTCAGACAAAATGTTAAACCAGTCTCTCCCTTGGTCATTTATGTTGAGGGGTTCTGAGATGAGGATCTAAAAGAACTGCTGTATGTGATGTGCCCACTGAATATTGATTTATGTCCTGAGAAGAAAGTTAAAAATTTTGATCAGATTTTCCAAAACGGCAGTTGTGCTAACATAATTAATATACTGCAATTAAATTATTTTGGGTTTGTGTAAATTTTTTTTTAAAAAAAAAAAATTAGATTATGGAATGTACTATAGAATGATTGTTTTATTTATGAGATTCATTTGGTATTAAAAACTAGTGCTTAATCTGAGTTTTGACTAAGTAGAGTGGCCAACTGTGATGTAACATTTTACAATCCTGTATCTTTATCTGGCAGTTTATTTCCTTTCTTGATATAACTGCAATAGTAGGTATTATTTTCTGTATACTTTCAGTCTGCATAATTTTATGGGTATGTCTTTGAATGATTGCTGAAATTTATTTTAATCACTAGCATTTCATAGTTGTTACTGTTTCTCTGTAGTTTCCTAAGGACATTGCCTTAAGACATTGCAAGTGATCAGTCAATTGATAACAAAACATTTGTGGATAAGGTAAACTCTGAATCCCAGCACCAAGTTTCTGATTGTTCCTCTGTCTTGGGAACTGGGAAGAATAGTATAGTGTGATATGATTACTCGGTATTTATTTATTTGAAGTTTACTTTTGTGTAATTTACTAATACTTTCAGTTATTGAAATGAGACTGAGGTCTGCCACAAGTAGGAGAGCCTTTCTTTATTATAATCCTTCACAAATATTGTCCTGAAGTTAATGCATCTGCAGTTTTCTTGGCCATGTCCTTCTAAAAGTGGTCTATATTTGGTTGAATTGTTTTATACTTTTTCTTGTTATAAATTTGTTTGTATATGAACGTTGGTCTTTTGACATTTAAATATGTGAATTGAGAAATCAGCTGGAAAAATTGAGCATTTCATGAATTTTGTGGGATAAAATTTAAAATTGCAATAGGGTTCAGTTGTTACTTTTCCTAGTTATATATTTCTTGTAAACATTTTCTTCATTTCCGCTTTTGGTGGTAAATGGAACATGTGATGCCTTCTTGCTCTCTCTTTTCTTTCTTTATAATTGTTTTCTTCCCCCGCATGCGGACTTCTGCCCCACTCTTAACAAATTTAAACTTTTTGTTGTCCAGCATTTTAGAAGATGTGATTAAGTTTCTTTATGATTTGGTATTTATACAAGTATGTTCAAGTAGCCGTTTGGAAATGTAGAGATCCACATCAGAAGGCATAAGACCTAGATAAATAGCTTTTATAAACACTTGAGCAATCCTTTACCCTTAAGCTAGGTTTTGGGGATGGAGTTAAGCTCTTAATTTTAAGGAGGTATCAAAACCTATCATATGCTTTATATTGGGCCACTCACTAATGTTCAGTTCAACAAACTTCACATTTCAGAAATGATGAAATTTTAAATTCAAAGTATACTCTGGTTATTTTAAAACCTACATGTTTTTTTTTTGCTTTTATCTTGTGAGGAAGGTCCAGACCGTACTAAATAGACAGGATCTCAGCCAGAAGAATATCACACTCCCCAGGAAAACCAGAAAACCTTTGATCCACCAGACACATCTCACAGGATAACCCCAAATAAGACTTCCTCATATAGGCAAGGTACCTCCTATCAACATTTTACTTCATCCACCTCTTGAGGTCTGCTCCAACAAACTTCGGTGGGATTTTGCCCTGGGAGGAGGATCATCAGTGGGAAAATTCAAATTTGAAATCAGCTGATAAATTTTACCAGAAAACAAATGGATATTCCACTTCTAGGATGACATTATTTCTCAATATCTAAATTCACCATAAAGAAACCAAGAAGAGCCTAAATAAATGACCGTGAGAGTGAGACTGAACCCAGGAGAATTGGTCATCGATAAAGAAGTTCTCATCAGTACAGTCAATCCTCAATTCCCTGGCATGGGGACAGTCCTTCAGACAGTGGATGATGGTCTGCTTTTGACTAGAGTGCCTGAAGCACTGCCCAAGAGCAGTAAGGCCTCGCTAGCAAGCACAAGGTATTTACCGGAAGCTCTCATGAAGAACCAACCAACCAGGCTAGGAGACTAGCTTTTCTCAGGAGCACCTAGATGCCAAATCCATGACCGTCAACAGTTTCTGTCCCAAGCAAGGTTCCCTCAAGTTGCCATCTATACCCTGCAAGAGGTATAAATGCCAGGATTTATTTATTTTGGTGTTTTCTCTGGGCTAATAAAGATCAACTTTCTGCACATTCTGTTAGCTCTTCATCTCGGAGAATTTGAGGCTTTAATTGAGTTGAGCAGGATCCAAAGGCCACTAGATAGACATGGTAAACAATCCCATCCAAGTATACAAAGGTTCAGAGTATGATACTATGCTAATAGTGGTAAAGAATGATGTAATGTGTGAAGGTGCTGGAATAAGAGGAGGAAGAAAGACGGCTGTCTGACAAGGATGGAGTGCCAAAGGGATGTATCCCCGAATTTCTGTACTTGCTTAAACTATACTGACTTCTGCAGCCATCGATTTTGGACAGCATTATTATTATTATTATCCATTTTGTATGCATGTCTCTATTCTCTAAGAAGCCAAGGACTAGCTTTCCATTATTAGACTGGCCGGTTCTTGTATCAAGTATGGTAGATTTCATTTAGCTAGCACCAGACTACAGAGCAAATCCATCACATTGTTCTCTTCTGTAAAGATAAACCAATGCAAAGTGGGATTGGACCTGCATTTTTTTTTTATGTTTTTTCCTCATTAAGATGCTAAAGCAGTTGAAAGCATAGCCTATTTTATTTCTACAGTATTATCATACTTCATCTGATCAGTTCTATCTTCCAAATAGCACCACCACTCCGAAGACGGAGCAGTCATCTTTTTGGTGACCGTCCCATCCCTGCATACATATCCTATGAACCTACCTGCGATAATGTGCTGTTGAATTTAAGGTCATTTTCATCTCAGGTCCCTAACTATGGATGAAATTTGCATCTGTTTTTTCATAGCTCATTAACAGAATCTCTGGTAGTGTTTATATTCTTGTTCACACAACTTTTTGTTAAATTGAGGTGAGAGGCGCTTTGGCCCAAATAAAGCATAAGATGTAATTTTGGGTAAGTGGATGACACAATGCATAATCTGGTCAAATGAGTTGGTGGATGAAAGATCAATCTGTTGAGTATGGAACTGAAGCTGACTGGAGGAAATGGGACTGGTAAATTGGTTGGAAAGTATGGCTAACATGATGGTTATGTGTTGGGTTCATAGTGATGTTGAGAATTGAGAAATTATGCAGTGGCTTGAGTGCTATTGGATAGCAAAGATGAAATTTGTGTTGCTTGTTTGAATATGCCTATTCAATTTGATCTTAAAATATGAGCTGAGTTTTTTATGATGAGTAAATGCTAAATTATTCTCTAAAGTTGTAAGCGTCAGTCACTAATCTCTTAAATTTAGAAATTAATTTTTTTTAGTCCATGAAATTGTAAAATATGAGTCATATTAATCCTTAATCTTATTTTCATTAATGTATTCTGAATGTTCTCACAGTTTTAATATCATCAGAGTTGTATAGACATTTCTGGAAGTTATAATACTTTGTTTTCGGGAAAACTATAATACGTTTACTTTGCTTTATTTCAGGGACAAAGCGCACACATACACACACAGTATGGACACTGATCTGTTAGAAAGTGAAATGCAGAAATAAGAAGACAACGCTAAGCAGCAAATTTCTGTGAGGATATGATGCACTAGAACCATGTGTTAATATTTATGGGGTAGTTGAGCGAAAATATAGAAATTATGGAGAAAACAAAAATGAGGTATCCACCCACTTGATGCCACCTGTTTCAAGCAAATTCAATTCTGGCAGAAAGTGTCGGATTGAGTAGCATTGTTGGCTACAGTGTTGTTTTAAAACAATTTGCCTGTCTAGGGTGTTTTTTGCCATGTTGGCAACCACTCTAAATTTTTTATATTATAATAGTGGCACTAGATCAACATGCACCACCTGTGCCGTTAAGTAAAGATGCACGATCTATGCTGTCACGTGTCAGCATATCATGAATGACACTACTTCAAATAGAGCCACTCATCAAATGCTGTCACACGCCTTTTTATGACTTACTCACATTATATTTATGTAAATTTACTTGTAAAATATGTTTATATATGGATTTAATTTTTATATATTAATATAAAATATTTTTATATAGTCATCCAATTATATATTATCATATTAATTATAATAATTAATTTTTACATCTACTATTTAAAAAAACATTCAAATAAAAGAATATTATTAGATGATTGTGCAAAATATTTTTATACTATTAATGTATCATAAAACTCATTTTTATATAGTTATTCAAAAAATACTTTTAAGAATACGACTAGTATTAATATGTCTCATGTAGATGCTTTATTGAGTCTAAGGTTTTTTTTTAAACAAAAAAAATTCTCTCTTTCAGCTTTTTTTTTTAATTTCTTTTGCATAAACCTAGTTATTCATGGAAATTTTAATTTACATGAGCAATGAGAAATGAGGACCCTGATAAAAATGAAGAGGAAAATTTCTAATTAAATTAAACAACACAATCTAAATTTAAGTTATTACCCAGAAGTGGAACAAACCACCATAGTCAATGACCAAGATAATTAAAGTAGCAATTATTTTAAGTTATTATTTATGCTATGTGCTATGAGAATGAGTTTTATTATTCATTGAGATCATATACTTATGTGTTAAGTTGACAATTCTAAGAATGATTGAATAAAATGAACCTATTTCGATTAAGATTTTATAAACTAATATATTCATTATTAATTATGTTCCTTGCATGCAATATTTTTATAATCAAATAAAATACGAGGTAGATAATGATGACATTTGTATATGTATGAGAGTATACTAGAATTTTAGAATTCTCATCCTTATGTGTATTCCATGTCTACTCAGATCTAACAGATGACGTGCACTAGATGATATAGTGATACAAAAGAGTCCAGTTATCTTACTATGTTAGGATTAGAAACCCAGAAACTTGCTCTTGATCTAGGAGATTTGATTTAGATAAACCCTTTTGTATCTATACTGTTGAATGTTATGCGTTTTACTTTATATTAGTTTGTGTATTTTGATATATGTAATTTAGCTACTAGATGACGTATATTATACAGGTACACTTGAAAAGGCATGACTTTATTTGTAAATAAATAAATTGTTGTTATGACGTATAAATATAATACGAAGTACCATACTCTTAGTTACAGTGTTCAATTATAGGTAAAATACCGTAATTAAAGGGGTGTTACACACAATACTTAACTTGCAAATGATAGAGGCATTTCTTTCCTTTTATTTTAGCCTCTTTGCCATAAAGCCAACCCTTACATGTAAATGACCCTTGTTAGCCCGTCTAGCTGAATTAAACCTTCCTTTATCATAAGCACATTACAAGCCTAGCTCGGAAAACAATGAAAAAGATTCCCAACTTAGGGCTATGGATAGAGGGGTTTAATCAAATGTACTTAAGACATAAGTGCGGGGAACACACTAGTTAAGAATGAGGTGGAACATGGAAATTACATGAAAAATGTGGGCACTAATCCACTTCTATTAATTAAATAATGGAATGGGAATGAAAGGAGCCCATGGAAAAGGAATGGGGTGATTAGGAAGAAAATAAATGATAATAGGTTTGATGCTTATAGTTTGAAGAACATACCTCTACTTTCCTAAGACCTAAGTTGACCAAAAAGCTTTCCAGAAAAACCCAAACCTAATCCCTAGCCTCATTACAGCCAATAAAAGATCTTGATGGATGTTGTGTATTTGGCATACCTGGTGACTTTGGAGAAAGGCAAGCCTATGGAAGCGGCCATTAGTGAATTGTTCAATTTGGTCTAGTCATTGTAGCATCATTAAGAAGACAAACTCCAATGCTTTGGCATTTTTATGTCATTTACATAAATGATGTGGACTTTCACAGCTATCTTCTTCCCAATATTAGCAATTGTTGGGATTTTAGAGTAGGTTGAATGATGATTTCACAGTACTTCCCTAAAAACATGTAGCCACCATTTGTGGTAATGATATCTAGTCACTCTTTCTCCCTTTCCTCTAAGTTTCCACCTTATTGAACCTTTTTGGAAACCAATTTTGTGATTGATGCATGCAATGATCAAATCAAATGTTTCAATTTTGCAACTAGATTTACTTATAGCTCTAGATATGTTTGTAACTTCTCATTGTGTTGTATTTCATAGGTTTAGTTTTTCAACAATGTTTTTTGCTCAGACTAAGTGCTAGTTCTTTGTCTTCCATGACATCTCTATGGTCTAATAGGAAGTTACTCTAGTTAATCAACTTGCTCCTTTGTGTAACTTTGTAGAGGAAATATAGTCAATATATTTGGTCAAATCATGCTACTTATATGGCCATATTTGTGGGTGGTTTGTGGTATAGGATAATGTGGGTTTGGATTGAAATGTATTGATGGTGATGATGCAAAAGAGGTTAGGAGATGGAAGAAAAAAATGGAGGAATGGGTAGTGGTGGTGTAGATGGTGGGGTTGAGGGACTAACTTCATGGCTAGGGTTATGTCATGGACTAATTTAAGGTATCACTGTGCAATTTATCAAATTTAATGTCAAGGACTATCATGTGTCCAATGTTTAGCATTGTCAGAACCAACTATGTAATTTCTTTTGTTCAGAGACTAACCACTAGTTTGGGGGTTTATTAAAAGAGGAATGATAGCGGTCATCACCACACTTATACCAAATACTTACACCATGCTATAAGATAAAAAAAAAGGAGTATAAAATACAAAGAATAAATGGGAAGAGAAAAGATAAAGGAAAAAGTAACGTATATAACTTGTTTTTCTCTTTGTCTTATTTTTTCTTTCACCCACCATCCCTCAAAAGCTTTCATTCTCTCTTCTGTCATGTTCCTCCCCTTTCTCTCTCTCTCTCTCTCACACACACACACACACACATTCTTCATGGTTTGTAGGAAAAAGAAGGAGAATCAAGATTTGTTAGCAGGACAAAATTAATCCTTACAATGAAGGCTTAAGTTATTCATTTTAATTTTTTATGTGCTTGCGATTTATGTTCCAAGACATAGATTTTTTTTTTTTCAGTTTTTTCAGGAACCAAATGAACTGAAAATAACTTTGTTAGAAGTTGAGATTTGTTATTATTGTTGGAAGCTGATTAAAAAATAAATACGTATTACGAAATCTTGTAAACCAATATCCAAAAAGTTGTAAACCAATATGTAAAAAGTTGTAAACCAGGATGCAAAAATTGTAAACCAATTGAGGACACATACTAAATAGATTTTAGCATTAAATGTGAAATTATATGCAGAAAAGTTGTAAACCAGGATGCAAAAGGTTGTAAGTAATTACAATTAAACAGCACATTATAATAATATAAAATTGAATGTTTGAATTTTATATGTATTGTAAGCATGCTTTATGAATTAGATTTATTTATTGCTACTTTTAAAATTATTTCAATTTGAGTTCTTTAATCAATGCTATTAAGACATAAGTTGACAAAAATCATAAAATTTAATTTTTCATGTGATTGTGGTTTATATCTCAATACATGGATGATTTTTTTTTCCCATTTTTTCAGCAATGAAACAACTGAAATGGCTCTGCGAAGTTGAGATTTGTTATTGTTGAAAATTGGAGTTATAAAATTGTAAATGCGTATTACAAAATGTTGTAAACCGATACATAAAAAGTTGTAAACTAGTATGTAAAAAGTTATAAACTAGTACGCAAAAGTTATAAACCAATTGAAGACACATACTAAACAGGTTAAGGATTAAATGTGAAACCTTATGCAAAAAAGTTGTAAACCGTATGCAAAAAGTTTTAAATCGATTTACAATTAAACAAGATGCAATATAATAATACAAAATTGGATGTTCCAAATTTTATATGTATTGTAAGAATGCTTCATGAATTAGGTTTATTTACCTACTTTTAAAATTACTTCAATTTGAGTTCTTCAATCAACGCTATTAAGACATAAGTTGACAAAAATTGTGAAATTGAATTTGTGAAAAGAATGATCCTTTTATGTCAAGATTATTGTCGTCGCAAAGTTTGTTCATAGGTTTAGTACTATCGTTGCAAAATAATAATACAAAATTGGATGTTCCAAATTTTATATGTATTGTAAGAATGCTTCATGAATTAGGTTTATTTACTGCTACTTTTAAAATTACTTCAATTTGAGTTCTTCAATCAACGCTATTAAGACATAAGTTAACAAAAATTGTGAAATTGAATTTGTGAAAAGAATGATCCTTTTATGTCAAGATTATCGTCGTCGCAAAGTTTGTTCATAGGTTTAGTATTAGTTGTAAATCAGTTTGCAACTTTTTCCACATAGGTTTATAACTTTTTGCGTATAGGTTTACAATTTTTTGCATACGGCTTACAATTTTTTTGCATATGGTTTCACATTTAATTTTGAACCTGTTAACATATGTCTTCAATTGGTTTACAACTTTTGCATATTGATTTACAACTTTTTACATCTTGGTTTACAACTTTTTGGGTATTAGTTTACAACATTTCGTACACACATTTACAATTTTCTAACTCTAGTTTCTAATAATAACAAATCTCAACTTCTAGCAGAGTCAATTTCAATTCGTTTTGTTGCTAAAAAAACTAAAATAAAAATCATCCATGTCTTGAGACATAAACCACAAATACGTGAAAAATCAAATTTCATAATTTTTATCAACTTATATCTTAATAGCATTGATTAAAGAACTCAAATTGAAGTAATTTTAAGTGTTACAACGTGCCCAGAGGCGCCGACGAATGTCGATGAATTTGAAATAATAAATAAAATAGGAGTCGCCACCAATTTTAATTCTGGAAAAATTGGAAAACCTTTTTTAATTTGTACACTGTTCTTTTAAAGATTGAGGTTTGAGTCTGATTATGATTAGGGAAGGGTGGAAACTTAATCCCACTGCACCCTAATACATCCGTATAAATCGGTTACCTATAGCTCATTATGCAAATTTATTTATAATTTCAATAATATTTAATTTTCCCTTAAATGATCACAATTATGTACAAACATAAAATAAAATAAAATAAAATTAAAACAAAGAATAAAAATTAAATGAGAACACAATTTAATGAAAAATTAATTTTGGCTTGATAGTTGTTTGCTACGTCACGTATCCTCTGGTGCAATGAGGAACTCAAAGCCACGTCGTCTAAAAATAAGTCTATGTTGATTGATTTTAATTAAAAGAGAATGGAAATGTGTTGGTTGATTTTTTATTTTTGAAAATGATTTTATGAAGAAATTAAAATTCATTTTTGCATAGGATTTAGGATAGCGTGAACTATACAATAAACCCTTACATTCTTATAAAACTTTGAGGATGATAAATCATACATCAAAATCATAAGTTCTTGCGTAGATTGAATATTTATTAACTTTTTTTGACAAGCCCTAATTTCAACAAATTTCCAAAATTACTTCATAAATATAAATGCACACTTAATCTAAGCAAAACACACAAACATATAAAATAATTAAACTAAAAGACAAAATTCTAATTATCATTTTTATCATTTTTATTTTTAACCTTTTTATCTTTTATATATATTTTTTAAAAAAATTGAAAACATGACAGCCCAATTATTATTATTTTGAAATCAAACTTAGATATAACTAAGATGAATTTAAAACAATAATCATTTGGAATGGGGCTTAGAGTGCCCCACATACACACACATTTGGGATGGGACTTATTTTGGCTGCACCCACACCCTTTCACACGCGCACACAAACACATATTATCATACAAACATACATACTCACCCCAAATCACTCTTTTGCCTCACCACACACCCACACTTTGAGAAAGAGGGAATGGAGCCAGAGAGTGAGAGAGAGAGAGAGAAAGCGAGAGAGGGTGAGCATGAGAGAGAGATGGAGATCGAGAGAGAGAAGGGGATCAAGGTCGAGAAGCAAGGCAGGAGGAGGAGAGTCGCTCGGCACCGGTGACAAGGCAGTAGAGCAAGGAGAAGAAAAGGACCTACGTCCGAGGCGAGGAGCGCACGAGACGGCCGGGGGAGCGGTCGTGGGGAAGCTAGTATGGTGGATCTGGGCCTGGTACTTGCGGACTGAGGCGGGTGCTCGCGGTCAAGATGAAGAAGCGGTCGGCGGTCGAGATGTAGGGCGGTGGGACGTCGCGCGCCGGGCCGGCCGAGACGGCTTCGAGGGCAGCGGCACGAGGGAGGTTGGAGGTGCCAGTGCCGACGTGGGTCGCGAGAAGGGACGAGTGGTGGTCGATATTTGTGCGGCTGAAGTCTGGTGAAGGGTAGAAATGTTTGGCCGGGAAGAGGGTACCATGAGCTCGCGAGTCGCGAGAGAGAGGCGGTGCGGCTTCGGCATGGTGGCTGGGGATGGCCAAGGGTCGAGGTGCCTGGAGCTTCACCGGCGCGTGGTAAACCACCATCTCTTCATTTTCCTTTCACATTCTTGATCTAAATAGGAGATGTTTGGATTGAATTTATTGAGAATGATAGTTATTTATTTATTTTTAGAATTTTATTCCTTAACTGATTTGACTGGGTTACAAGTTGTGTTGTTGCGATGGTTTGAGGTTGTGATGATGATGGTTGATGAGGTGCTAGTGCAGTGATTTCATGGCGGTGATGATGGTGGTTTAGTGGATGAACTACGCTCACAACTACAAAGGGACAATAAAAATTTAGCGCCTATACTAGGATGCTAGATCTAAAAACAAATTTGTTGTACCTTTTGCTGATCTGAAAATTATTATTTTGTTTTTGGTATTGTTCTCGTTCCTTTTTTTCAATTGATGATCGATGTATTTATGGTGTTCTTAGCCAAACCAAAATTGTTACTTAATTTCATCTCTCCAGGTTGGCTTCTCTGGATCCAAAAATACCACCGAAGGATTTTTATCATTTAGCATAGAGTTGCAGGAACACCATCATGGTGTTGCCACTCTGTTATTTGACTTCCCTTTTTCCTTTTGGTTCAATGTGTCATAGTTTCTTTTTCCTTTTGTCGTATTATTCATGGGAACGGCCATAGAACTTGCAAACTTCTTTTTATTTTTATTTTTCTTATTTTTTATTTATTTTTATTTGAGCTGAAATGGGGCTGAAGACTAAAATAAAATGGGTTGGTAAACTTAAATGGACTGAAATGGATTAGGCTGAAAATGGATCATTTTATGTTGGGTTGAAAGGAAATTAGAATGGGTTATTTTGTTACTTTTATGCAATAAACAACCAACATGGACACAAATGGATAAACAAATAAATGAAATAAAATAAAAATGGGACAAAATATGGTGTTCACAGTTGCCCCTCTTTACTTGTTTCTTATTGAAAAATATGAAGATTGTGATTTTGATATTATACTAAGAGACAAGTAAAGATATGAATATATATTTTGTCCAAATGCATATTGATGATAAATGTATGATAACACAATGAAGATCACGATGTTGATGAATGTATGATGAGGATGCATGACTTCTATAGGGAGGGATTGAAGTAGAAAGATAGGTGGTGTGAGGGACAAATGACATGATGAAAACAAACAAATCGACTATTAAGATATGACAATATGTTGATGAATGAAAAATGAATGATAATTATGGTAGATGTTTCATGATGATTGTATACTGCTAATGTTAAGTAAAGAATGGAATGCATGATTATTATTTTTTTTTGTGGGGTAAAGTGTTAAAGCATATGAAATGTAAAAGCATGTGAAAGTGAAATCATATGAAATGTAAAAATCTATGAAAATAAATGTGAAAACGAAGGAAATATGAAAGTATTGTAAAGGCATGTGAAAGTAAATATCAAAGCATTGTGAATGTGAAAGCATGTAGATGTGAAAGCATTGTGAATGTGAAAGTAGTAAATATGAAAGCATTTAAAACTGTGAAGCAGTAAATTGTGAAAGCATGTAAATGAAAGGTAAATTGTGAAAACGTAAATGTGAAAGCGTGAATGTGAAAGCACATAAAGACTATGAGAGCATGTAAATGTGAAAGCATGTAAACTATGAGAGTAGGAAATGTGAAAGCATGTAAATGTGAAAAAGTAATTGTGAAAACAGTAAATGTGAAGGAGTGAATGTGAAAGCACATAAAGTGTGAAGCATGTAAATGTGAAAGCATGTAAATGTGAGAGTAAATGTGAAAGCTGTAATTGTGAAAGCTGAAAGCTGTAAATGTGAAAGCTAAATTGTGAAAGCAGGAAATATGAAAGTAGTAAATGTGAAAGCATGTAAATGTGAAAGCAGTAAATATGAAAGCATGTAAATGTGAAAGCACATAAACTGTTAAAGCATGTGAAACTAAAAGACTTGTGAACTATGAAAATTTTACAAAGGTGTGTATGTGATGGTGATATGATGAATGATGCAAAATTGATGTAGTGATGATGTGCTCAGTGACAAGAATGATGACAATAGCTATTAGCTATTAAAATTGCCCCCGTTTGAGATATCTTTGCATTGCTCTTCAAGAAAGCTTTTGTCTATTTCCAAATGAGCCGTCTCTTTAGATGAACAGTGTTGTGAACTTTTCATTGCAGTTTTCAAACATATCTCCTCTTAGTGACACTTCGACGTTCCCTTTTGCCCTAGTTTTCATTGTCCTCATTTTTGCTAGATTTTCAATCACGGACATCCATCAAAAACCCATATTTAGGTTGTCCTCTATGAATCTCGCTTAAGATTGCCCGTTATTCAATTCTAATCCACAGTCCCTGCCCTGACTTATTAGTTGAGTTTTTTAGCAAATTAATCCCTTGATAGTATCTCAATTATAATATCATGATTATGCATAGTTTTAAAAGATTTTTGGTAGAAAACAAAGACAGAGAGGAAGAGAAAGGCAATTTATTGGACTTTAAACTGGAAAGTATGTACAGGATGTCAACAATTAAAGAAATGAAGAAGGAATAAATAAAAGACTTATAGTGTTTGATTCCATGTGATCAACCCATTTCACTAATTCATTGGTTACACTAAACTCGAATTTCATGTTCACAAGTGTATCCTCTGTTTGTGCTCAACAATATGCCATGATCCACAAACATTCAAATTGCCCCTGTTTCATGCCCCACATTGCTTCTGATTATTGGTCAACCCTTCACCATTGCATAGGCCGCCTTTTCAGGTTTTCAACCTAGCAATTAAAAGTTGTCTTCCCCTTTCAGTTTGCTCTTTTTGTGCTCTAATTTTTGCCTAGGTTGCCCTTCAGGGCTTTCAACCTAGCGAGCATTTTTATTTTCTTCTTTTTTTTTTTTTTAGGCAAAATACTTTTTCATGGCATCTGAATTGATTGGTTTAGCTAGTACTTTGCCTTCTATATCAGTCAAGATCAATGCTCCTCCAGAAAATGCATCTTTGACGATGTAAGGGCCTTCATGTGTGGGTGCCCACTTGCCTCTGTTATCCTCTTGATTCGGCAAAATTTTCTTCAGAACAAGATCGCCTGGTTGGAATGTTCGAGGGCGAACATTTTTATTAAACGCTTTCGCCATCCTTTTCTGGTACAACTGGCCATGGCATACCGCTTAGCCGTTTTTCCTCAAGCATATTCAACTGCTATATCTCATTTTACCCACTCAGCTTCTTCCAATTTAGCTTCTGCTAAGACTCTTAATGATGGTATTTCCACTTCTATAAGGGTCACTGCCTCCATCCCATACACCAACGATACGGGGTTGCCCAGTTGAGGATCGCAGAAGTGCGATAGGCGTGTAATGCATAAGGCAGCATGTCACTCCAATCTTTGTAGGTGACCACCATTTTCCCAAGATCTTCTTGATGTTTTTGTTCGCTGCCTCACAGCACCATTCATCTTTGGTCGGTAAGGAGCCGAGTTGTGATGCTTGATCTTGAATTGCTCACAGAGTTTCGCACCTCTGCATTATTGAAATTAGTAGCATTATCTGTGATGAGTCTTTCTGGAGACCATACCTACAAATGATGTTGTTCTTCAGAAATTTCACAACCACTTTCGGGTTACATTGGCATACGATACAGCTTCTACCCATTTGGTGAAGTAATCAATGGCTACTAGAATGAATCGATGCCCATTGGATGCTTTGGGGCTAATTGGCCCTATGACATCCATGCCCCACATTGCAAAAGGCCAAGGTGATGTAAGAGTGTGCAATGGCAGAGGAGGGAATGGATTCGATCAGCATAGATTTGACATTTGTGGCACTTTCTGACAAACTCTATGCAGTCTTTTTCCATTGTGAGCCAAAAATATCCTTGCCTGAGAATTTGTCGGGACAATGTGTGCCCATTAGCGTGAGTTCCACAAATACCTTCATGGACTTCTGATATGATGGAGTTAGCTTCTGGAGCATCGACACATCTCAATAAGACTCCATCATGATTCCTCTTATACAAAACCTCTCCCGAGAGGAAAAATGACATGGATAGCCGTCTGAGTGTTTCTGTCATTCTCATTTGCTAATGCTGGATATTCTCTCCTTGATGAATTTCTTGATATCATAGAACCAAGGTCGCGTCAGACTCTTCTTCAATGTTAGAACAGTATGCTGGTTCTCTTCTAACAATTACTTGCAAAGGTCTTACTTCCACTTCTAGATCAAGATTGGTCATCACAGCCAAGGTGGCTAAGGCATCTGCAAACTGATTCTGGTCACGGGGCAAGTAATGGAACTGACATCCTTGAATTCATCTTTTAAGCTCATAAGGTGTTCATAGTATGACAGTAACCTATGCTCTTTGACTCGCCATTCTCCATTGACCTGAAAAATGATTAGGGCTAAGTCCTGTAAACCTCTAACTCTTGCACCCCAAGGGATATTGCCCTTCAGGCCCGTTATACATGCTTCATATTCGGCCATGTTGTTGGTACAATCAAATGCCAGTTTCACAGCAATTGGAAACCGCTTTCCATCAGGGGATATTAAGACTGCTCCAACCCCATTCCTCTTATGTTGACTGCACCGTCAAAATACATTTTCCACACTAAGCCCTCTTCTTCCTCATTTTCACTGTCCTCTTCTACAACTAGGACGTCTTCATCAGGGAACTCGTGCTCCATTGACTGATATTCTTCAAGCGGGTTCTCGGCCAGGTGATCAGCTATCACGCTTCCCTTTATAGATTTTCTTGTCACATACTTGATGTCGAATTTTGCTAAAGCCACTTGCCATTTGGACATTCTCAGGGAAATGTGTGGGCTTTCAAAGATGCATTTCATGGGGTCTATCCGAGATATGAGCAAGGTCGTATAATAGAGCATGTCCTGTCGTAATCTTTCGCTGTCCACACCATGCACAACAAGTCTTTTCAATAGCCAAATACCTCGTCATGTTGACCCAGGACTTGCCCCCATAGACCCATGCAACACGTGAGATATAGTATGAGTGGTCGCCCTGGAGTTGGCGGAACCAAAAGAGGTGGATTTGACAAGTAGTTTTTAACTTTGTCAAAGGCTTCTTGACATCTATCATCCCATCTACCTGAGTTACTCTTCCTCAATAGCTTGAATATCGGCTCACAAGTACTGGTCAAGTTAGAGATGAATCTCGCTATGTAATTCAGACGACCAAGGAAACCTCGCACCTCTTTCTCTGTCTTGGGTGCTGGCATGTTTTGTATGGCTTTGATTTTGTCTGGATCTACCTCAATGCCTTTCTTGCTAATGATGAACCCTAACAACTTTCCTGGAAGCTCCAAAGGTACATTTTGCCGGTTTAGCCGAAGTTTGTAAATTCTTAATCTTTCAACATTTGAGCATCGCAACATGACTCTCTCCATCTTGTGACTTTGCCACCATATCATCCACATACACCTCCAACTCCTTGTGAATCATGTCATGGAAAAGGGTCACCATTGCTCGCTAATACGTTGCTCCACCATTCTTTAGCCCGAATGGCATCACTCTATAGCAAAATACCCCCCACTGAGTAACAAATGATGTTTTCTCTTTATCCTCTTCTGCCATCAAAATTGTAGCCTGAATAACCGTCCATGAAAGAGAATCGGTGACTTCTAGCTGTGTTATCAACTAGTACATCTATATGAGGTAAAGGAAAATTATCCTTCGGGCTTGCTTTATTCAAATCCCATAATCCACACACATTCTGACCTTTCCATCTTTCTTCGGCATTGGTACTATATTGGCTATCCATCTTGGGTAGAGTGGGACCTCCAAGAAGCCTGCATCAAGTTGCTTTTCGACTTCAACTTTGATTTTCATGACATTTCTGACTCATCCTCAATTTCTGTCGTTTAGGTTCCATTCCTTCAATCAATGGGATTTTATGAGCCACTATTTCTGGGTTCAAACCAGGCATATCTTTGTAGGACCAGGCGAAAATGTCCAGGAATTCATGGAACAATGCAATCATCTTTTCCCTTTCTGGATTGTCAACTATCTTCACTTCTTTCTTGTCTTCATCAGTACCCAAATTCACAATTTCAATGACTTCATCGTGTGGATTTATCCCCTTTTCCATTGAATTTATGATTTTGGCAAATTGTTGGCATAACTCAGGATCTTCATCTTGTTCATTTTCATTCGAGTCCATTGTAACACAATAACCAGTTAACGGGTTTTCACAATCATTTGCATAAGATGAAAATTCTGAAGGAGAAGGATCCCTGAATTGAGATGAGATCTGAAATAAGAAAGAAAGAAAAATAAATAAATAAATAAATTACTTAACAAGAAATTGGAAAAGAGAAAAGTTTAACAAAAGAATGGAAAAGAGAAACCATGCATAATCATTATTCAATTGAAATACAACAGAGATGACTAAAGCATCCATTACTCAAAAAATAAATCATTCAGGGTGCAGATTCCCAATTATTCACTGGCTCGAGGCTAGGGTAGATCAGCGAGATATTCCTTCAAGGGTGCTAATTATTTCATCTGCTTCTATCACCATTACTGTTTAGGTCAGGAAATGTATCCCTAATATGTGGGATCTTCTTCTTGGATGTCTCAAAAGATTGCTGATCACTTGTAGCTTCATACCCAAGGCCAAGTTTTCCAGGATTGTCAGGAAGTGAGATTGGATTCTTAATTCCTTGTAGTTGACTCCCTAATCCTTTTCCTTCTTCAAATCCACTCTTACGCATTATACGAATGGCCACTTGATGCGTATCACCTTTTGGTTCCATTGGTTCAGCTATCTCCAGGTTTTGGAATGATACCTCGAGAGTGTCTTCAGCAGTCAATGTATGACACTGTCACTGGCTTAGTCACTAGCAATTCTTCTTCCCCTTTGACAGTAACAAGTTTCCCGCCATCTATAAATTTTACTCTCTGATGAAGTGTTGAAGAGACGCACAGCCTCATGAATCCAGGGTCTTCCTAGCAGCATCGTATACCCGGCTCAATATCCATCACCTGGAATTTGGTCACAAAAATAGTGGGTCCAATTTCTAGCGGAGGTCAATGGCACCCATGATTTCCCTCATTGATCCATCAAACGCTTTCACAATTGTCCCGCTTGGTTCAATCACAGAGGAATCAACTGGCAATTGCTGTATGTGGAGTAAGGGAGCACATTGAAAGCTGATCCCGTCAATCAGGACTTTTGCAACATTACAGCCTTGACATTTGAGGGTAATGTGGAGTGCTTTCTGCGCCCTGCGGATGAGGGAAAACCTCACTTTCAGTGAACGTGATGGCATTGGTCATTCTAATTGCATTTACTATCCCTTCAACCCTATCAGGGGTTATGTCTTTAGACACATAAGCTTGATCCAACACCTTTTTAATCGCATTGCGATGAGCCTCCGAAGATAAGATTAGAGAATAGAGCGAGATCTTTGCTTGTGTTTTCTTCAGCTGTTCTACCACATCATACTCACTTTGTTTCATTATTTTCAGGAATTCTTCTTCTTCTTCCTTTCCTGGCTCTTTTCTTTATTCTCCTTTCCAGGCGCCACTTGGGCATTTTTCACAGGTATTTCTTGGGGCTTTTCAAAAATTTCTCTGGAGTATAACATCTACCACTCCGAGTAATTCCCCCTATTCCTGTAACATTTGTAATAGACTCCGATGCAGAGGGTTCTGAACAATCTTCATTGCCATATTCAGACTTTGCGCACAGGACGAGAAGGCAAACTAAATACTTTGAAGAGGTACTTGCTTTGGACTTGGAGATGTCATTCCAGACATTACAAAATTAGATTCTATCACAGTTTCATACCTCCATGGAACCGCATGGTTACTTTCATAAGGAAACGGCTTAGGCACCTTGAAAATGAGTGTTGGCTCATAATTGTAGACTTTATAAACAGGAGGTGCATGGTGAATCATGTTGATACTTTGTCTATTCCCCTTTGGTATCTCAATACCCTTAGCTTAATCATCTTTTCAATGTAGAGCTTCAGCTCTGGACATTCCTCTATGTGGTGTTTCATTTCGGAACACTCACAGAATAGATCATTTTCCTCTCCTTTCACCGTCCGTTTGCCTTTATCTCCTTCAACTTCCATCTCATAACCTGCCTTCCTCAGTGTTTCCAAGATCTCCTTCATTGAGAGCTTGCCATTCTCTACTCCTTGACTTTCATGTTTCTCATAGCAGATAGAATTCACTTGTCCTTCACTATGATTGGGGAACGGGTTATTTCTTATGTGCGGCTTTGATTCTTCTTTTAGCTTGATGGCGCCGCTGTCAATTAAACGCCATACCACACTTCGGAACCCATAACAATCTTCGATTGAGTGCCCCGGGAGTTGGAATGATAATCGCAATTCTGGTTTGGATTGTACCACCGAGGATATGGTGGCATGAAAGTTTTTCCAGGACACGGGCCTAACAAGTTGTCCCTACACAACTGCTAACAGCTCGGCATGGCTCATATGGAAATCAGGTAAAGGTCTATTCTCCATCGGAGGCCTGCGAGCGTTGTTGGCATTGAATGGTGGAGGGGTTGTAAAGAGATGACTCGTTTGGTAGGCTTGGGGTTGTGTTTGGTAAGGTCTAGGTGTCGTTGGCCGTGGATATGAGACATGGTTGATTTGGTGTGGTTGAGGTGTGTATGGTATTTGGGGTGAAATAGCTCTTGGAGATGGATATTGTTGGTGTGGATAAGATGAGTATTGTGTGTTTGGGTAGGTTGGATATTGGTTTGGTCGAGGAGTGGGTTGTTGAGGGTGGATGTAGTTAATGGTGTTCTCCTTCTTCTTAAAATGGGGGCTCTTCTTGTGTTGGGACTCACTTGTTTCTCCTGTTACTTGCTCTAGCTTCCCTTCTTGGATATTGGTTTCAATCCTTTCTCCAATTTCAACCAAATCCACAAACTCTTTGACATGGGTCCCAAGCATGTTCTTGAAAAAGGGACCTTCCAGCGTACGAATAAAGTAAGAGCACATTTCTTGCTCTAACATTGAGGGGACAACCCTTCCAGCCAGGGCCCTCCATCTTTGGGCATATTCCTTGAAAGATTCATTCTCTTTCTTCCTCATCCCTTTTAACTGGTCTCTAGTAGGTGCAACATTCAGGTTAAACTTGTATTGGTTTGTGAAGGCCTGAGCTAAGTCTTCCCAACACCTTATCTGAGTTCGGTCTCTATCTGCATGTACCACTCCCATGCAGCCCCATCTAAGCTCTCGGGAAAAAGCTTATTAGGAAGTTCTCATCTTTTGACCACATTCCCATCTTCGTGCAATACATGCGTAGATGCATAATCGGATTGGTGCTACCGTCGAATTTGATGAACTCAGGCATCTTAAAGTCCTTGGGAATGACTACACTAGGAGCGAAACACAGATCACTGATACTCATCGGGCCATAGGGGCTAGGCCCGGCAGCATTGAAACGCTCTTGCATGCTTTCCTGGAGTTCCTGTTTAAGCTTTAGCCGTTCCGCCTCCTTTGCAACCTCATTAACTGAACCATTATCGTTTTGCTTATGAGGAATAGACTCGTCATTGTTATCATATCCTGGTGGGGGATCTTCATGCTCATCGTTTTCGTCATTTCCCTTGGCCATATTTATGGTGTCAATGATGAATTGTTTGAGTTCTGGTCCAAGCATGGACTTCATCATGTCCTTGAGGTCGTCAATTTCTTGACTCAGATTCCTTCCTTGGTCATTGTTGTTTCCAGCCATAGCCTTTTTCTTGCCTTTATTCGTCTTGGCCTTCTTTTTCTCAGCTCTCTCCTTCTCGACTCTAGGGCGTAGTTCGTACGGCTCTCTAGCCAGGACACTAGTGTTAGACAAAGCTTTCCTTGACGAAGCAATGTTTGATGGTAAACCGCTCAAGAAAAAACAAGTAAGTAAAATTCAATTTTTATTTTTTTGATTTTTTTTGATTTTTTTTATCTTGTCCAAAGGTCGTCATCAGCTTTTTACGACAATAGAAACGTTCTCCATATCACTAAGTATGGTTGTTGGAGGAAATAGGCCTTTTCAATAGACATTAGCAATGCATAAAATTCACATTTATACTAGGATACCCAATCTCAAAGTAAAACATGTCTAATTGCTATTCTAAGGGAGTATTCCTCCTCAATAGAAAGCTTCCATTGATATTGGGAAACAAATTTCATTTCACATGCGTACTAGGATACCAAATCTCAAAGTAATAACATGTTTAATTGCTATTCTAAGGGAGTATTCCTCCTCAATAGAAAGCCTACAATAAAAATTCATGGATCTAATACATCAAAAGCTTAGTCTTTCTTTCTTGAAATCCCTTGCATAACCCTCACACGTTTTCATGAACTCAGTCACTCCTTGTGGTAGATTGAGCAATGGTGCCTCATCAATCTCTCTTTTGCTTCTTCAAAGCTTCGCACAATTTCAAAACCATGGTGATCTATCTCATTGACCATTCTGGCATGCTTCTTTTTCCACTCTTCCAACTCTTCCCTATTGTTTAAAGTTTCATTTTTCCAGAATTGTTTGTGTTCTTGTGCCTCGAAAAGAAAGTGTTGGTATTGGTTTGATGATGCTCTTGCACGAGCACAATCATTTTCTGTTCGAGTCAACATTTGTAACAAGCCTTCTATTTTCTCATCCATCTCTTTTCTTGTTTGTCGCTCTTGATCAATTACCCTTTCCAATTCTCTTCTGACCCTTTTCTCTTTAGCGACTTTGATCTCTAGTTTTTTGATGGCCATGTCCTTCGTGTTGGCTTCGTTTCTATGTCAACTCTTGTCTTGTTCTGGATCAAGATTTCTTTCTCAAGATCTTCCTTTTCTTCTGAGAGATCACGTAGCTTTCTTTCTAAGCTTCGAATTAAGGCATTCCCTTTGTCTGTTCTTGCCCATGTGGATTCTAAAGAGTCTGTGTATTCTTCTTTTAGTCTTTCAATTTCCACATCCTTTTTTTGGCATCGATCTTGAAGAATAATAACCTGGAGATCAGCTTCTTGTTTCTTGTCCTCCAAGAACCTTATTTGTGCTTCCAATATCTCAATACGGGAAGTCATCTGAGCCATTGATTGGAGTTGATCCTGGATTGATTTTCAGGTCCTAGATCTTTTCTTGGGACATCATCTTGCCCTATTCTTGTTTTTCTCCATTCTTCATACTCAAGAGATGAAGTTGGTCATTGTTTCCCCAATTCATTTTTCCCTGCTTCCTTGATGTGTTCCCATGCCCTCTTGACTTTGAGCTCTTGTTTCTTAGTGTCTTGACCTTTTTGATATAAGAAACTATAGCCTTCTAGTTGTCCTTCCTGAGGTTTGGTCTGTGTCCAACAAAGCTGCTTTAATACCAGGGCGAGGGAATATATAGACCTCTTGGGCCCATTAAAGGTACATGAGGAAAATCCCACAGCTGTATATAATGCTTTCTCCATGATACCAAGGACACACCCACTTAAAAGTATTAGGGTCAATATCAGAGAATTCTTGCATCCATCCAAGTGGTTGCTGCTCATTGGGATACGATGAAAATTCTTCAAGGGATTAGGCAAACGCCCCATGTGATTTCCACCACGCACATGTGTCATGACCCACACATACAACATGTGTAACAGCATTAACTTTCCCCTTTTTTGACAACATACTTCTACTAAAGTAGTAAAATGGCGGGAACTGGATTCGCCCCATAAGTGCAATATCTAAAAAATACGTCCATGGAGGCCTGATCCACGATGTTTGGCGTGAAAGGGAAAAGCACTGGTCCATAAATCAACAAGGCCAAAGTCCGCTTGAATAAATGCCACTCCTTCCATTGGGCCATGGTTTCAAGATGAGATTCAAGGAAATCTTTGCTCAATCCTCGAGTTGTTCCTCTTTCCTCCATTACGATCATATCAGCTTGGATCCCAATTAATTTGGCAACTTTTGCTTCTGACACATAACTCCCTTGATAAAGGTATACACCTGCCTTCTTTTGGATTGGTAGCCTTATCATTGTAAGGTACTCTTCTATAGTTGGCATTATGTCCAGATTTGCAGTTTGAAACAATGAAGAGGAGCTTTCCAAAATTGTGTGAGAGCACTAAGTACGGGTTCTTCAACTGAAATATCCAACAAGTCTAGTATGTGCCCGTATTTTCTGAAAATCAACTTTTTCTTCATGCGGCATCAGCAACTCAATCTTTTCACTGTTCCCAAATCACTATAAATCATGGTAACCTTAATATTTCTTGCATTGCTAATGTTATTTTGGCCTTTTTCCATGTCGTGCCTCAAGCTCATGACAACCTTTGTACCCGTTGCATGAAAGTAAAACTAGAAGAAATCCTTAAATAATGCATGTATGCATAATGGATGTATAATGCATGCAATGGATGATATGCCTAAATATGAGTTTTTTTTTCAGACTACACTAAGAATACGACATTGATTTTATGCAAAGAAGGCAAAATTCTTTTCACAAAAGAAAAAGAAATGCATGGATGTGCAATACATATTTTATATGGAATGCATGAATGCAATATTTACAATTGTTATGCATAAGATGAATAAGTCACCGATCATAAGAATTTCATGCATGAAGTGAATGTATAAAAAAAATACATGTAATGAATAGTTTGAAGTAAAGAAAGAAAGAAAAGAATGCTCCTTTTGTGTCCTAATCAGGGTATCCTCAAAAGGTGGATGTTTCTAGGGTCAAAACCTTAATTATGGTAGCCACTAGGTTCATTCTATTAGTGCACTTTGGAATGGATCTAGACTTCTAAAAGGCCAGGAAAACCCAGATTACCCTATCTATGAGATAGAGACCTAGCTCATAAAAGGATCACAAGGAGGGACAGACCCTCTCAATATAACCGATTCATGATACTGGTAGCAATCTGGGTGGGTCCTGCCAAATGCCAAGTGAGCATGAAGCCCCTCAATGACAATGTCAGGACTCCTCCTAAATCCTCAGGTTGTACAAGCTCGGTATAGAGCCAAAAAGTGTGTGAAGTTGTGATAGTGCATTGTGTGTAAGGAGCATGCAAACCTTGCAATCCTAAAACTATACACATTCCTACAAGACAAAAAAAAAATAGCATATATACATACAATAGTCATCTACCCTAAAGTTTGAGTGTAGATAAATAATATAAAAAATTATATACAAATAAATAAAGATAAAATAAACAATTATATAGATAAGAAGGAAATGAGAAGATAAAAATACACAAATAGAAATAAACAAATGTGATGTAAAGGGAAAAAATAAATATTATAAATTATAAATTATTTGCATAATGTACTCTAATAAGCTTGACTTCTTTAGCGTCCCCAGTGAGTCTCCAAACTGTCACAACGTGCCCAGAGGGCGCCGCGATGGGAATGTCGACTGATTTTGAAATAATAAATAAAATAGGAGTCGCCACCAATTTTAATTCTGGAAAAATTGGAAAACCTTTTTTAATTTGTAAATTGGTCTTTCTAAAAGAATTCTAGGTTTTGGAGTCTGATTATGATTAGGGAAGGGTGGAAACTTAATCCCACTGCACCCTAATACATCCGTATAAATACGGTTACCCTAGAGCTCATTATGCAAATTTATTTATAATTTCAATAATATTTAATTTTCCCTTAAATGATCACAATTATGTACAAACATAAAATAAAATAAAATAAAATTAAAACAAAGAATAAAAATTAAATGAGAACACAATTTAATGAAAAATTAATTTTGGCTTGATAGTTGTTTGATACGACGTATCCTCTGGTGCAATGAGGAACTCAAAGCCACGTCGTTCTGGAGAAAATAAGTCTATGTTGATTGATTTTAATTAAAAGAGAATGGAAATGTGTTGGTTGATTTTTTTATTTTTGAAAATGATTTTATGAAGAAATTAAAATTCATTTTTGCATAGGATTTAGGATAGCGTGAACTATACAATAAACCCTTACATTCTTATAAAACTTTAAGGATGATAAATCATACATCAAAATCATAAGTTGTTGCAGATTCGAATATTTATTAATTTTTTTTGACAAGCTCTAATTTCAACAAATTTCCAAAATTACTTCATAAATATAATGCACACTTAATCTAAGCAAAACACACAAACATATAAAATAATTAAACTAAAAGACAAAATTCTAATTATCATTTTTATCTTTTTTATTTTTAACCTTTTTATCTTTTATGTATATTTTTTTAAAAAAATTGAAAACATGACAGCCCAATTATTATTATTTTGAAATCAAACTTAGATATAACTAAGATGAATTTAAAACAATAATCATTTGGAATGGGGCTTAGAGTGCTCCACATACACACACATTTGGGATTGGACTTATTTTGGCTGCACCTACACCCTTTCACACGCGCACACAAACACATATTATCATACAAACATACATACTCACCCAAATCACTCTTTTGCCTTCACGAGCACACACCCACACTTTGAGAAAGAGGGATAGAGGGAGCCAGAGTAAGAGAGAGAGAGAGAAAGCGAGAAAGAGGGTGAGCATGAAGAGAGATGGAGATCGAGAGAGAGAGAAGGGATCAAGGTCAAGAAAGCAAGGCGGGGAGGAGGAGAGCCGCTCAGACCTGACAAGGCAGGAGAGCAATGAAGAAGAAAAGGACCTACGTCGGAGGCGGAGGAGCGCACGAGACCGGCACGGGGGAAGCCCGTGGGAAGCTAGTATGGTGGATCTGGGCTGGTACTTGCGGATCTGAGGCGGGTGCTTAGGATCAAGATGAAGAAGCTGGTTGGCTGGTCGAGATGTAGGGGCGGTGGGACGTCGCGGTGCCTTGGGCTGGCCGAGACCGGCTTCAGGGCAGCGGCAGGGAGGTTGGAGGTGCAGTGCCGACGTGGGTCGCGAGAAGGGACGAGTGGTGGTCGATACTTGTGCGGCGGAAGTCGGCTGAAGGTAGAAATGTTTGGCCGGGGAAGAGGGGGACCATGCAGCTCGCGAGTCGCGAGAGAGTAGGCGGTGGCGGCTTCGGCATGGTGGCTGGGGATGGCCAAGGGGTCAGGTGTGGTGGAACTTCGCGACGACGCTGGTAAACCACCATCTCTTCATTTTCCTTTCACATTCTTGATCTGAATAGGAGATGTTTGGGATTGAATTTGACTGAGAATGATAGTTATTTATTTATTTTTAGAATTTTTATTCCTAACTTGATTTGACCGGGTTACAAGTTGTGTTGTTGCGATGGTTTGAGGTTGTGATGATGATGGTTGATGAGGTGCTAGTGAGTGATTTCATGGCGGTGATGATGGTGGTTTAGTGGATGAACTATGCTCACAACTACAAAGGGACAATCAAAATAAAAATTTCAGCCTTATACTAGGATGCTCTAATTTGTAGAAACAAATTTGTTGTACCTTTTGCTGATTTGAAAATTATTATTTTGTTTTTGGTATTGTTCTCGTTCCTTTTTTCAATTGATGATCGATGTATTTATGGTGTTCTTAGCCAAACCAAAATTATTACTTAATTTCATCTCTACAGTGTTGGCTTCTGGATCCAAAAATGCCACCGGAAGGATTTTTATCATTTAGCATAGAGTTGGCAGGAACTCCATCATGGTGTTGCCACTCGTTATTTGACTTCCCTTTTTCCTTTTGGTTCAATGTGTCATAGTTTCTTTTTCCTTTTGTCGTATTATTCACGACTGAACCCATAGAACTTGCAAACTTCTTTTTATTTTTATTTTTCTTATTTTTTATTTATTTTTATTCAGTAAATGGGGCTTGGAAGACTAAAATAAAATGGGCTGGTAAACTTAAATGGACTGAAATGGATTGGGCTGAAAATGGATCATTTTATGTTGGGTAAAGGAAATTAGAATGGGTTATTTGTTGGACTGCCTTTTTATGCAATAAACAACCAACATGGACACAAATGGATAAACAAATAAATGAAATAAAATAAAAATAGGACAAAATATGGTGTTCACAAAATGTAGGAAATGAATCTAATTCATAAAGCATTTTTACAATACATATAAAATTTGAAACATTCAATTTTATATTATTATTGTGCATCTTGTTTAATTGTAAATTGGTTTACAACTTTTTGTGTATAGGTTTACAACTTTTTGCATATAGGTTTACAACTTTAATTTTTTCATATTGGTTTATAATTTTTTTGCATATGTTTCACATTTAATCCTAACCTATTTAATATGTGTCTTCAATTGGTTTATAACTTTTGCTTATGGTTTATAACTTTTTACATATTGATTTACAACTTTTTTGGTATTGGTTTATAATAGTTCGTAACATGCATTTATAATTTTCTAACTCTAGTTTCCAGGCAATAACAGCAAATCTCAACTTCTAGCAGCGTCATTATCAGTCGTTTTGTTGTTGAAAAAACTTTAAAAAAAATCATTCATGTCTTGGAACATAAATCACAAACACATGAAAAATCAAAATGGAATGAGTTATGCTTTCATGTGTAATGATTAATTTTGTATGCTGTCAACAAATCTTGATTCTCTTTCTACTTCTTCCTATAAACCATGCAAAACGAGAGAGAGAGAAAATGTGAGCTTTTGAGGGATGATGGATAAGAGAGAGGCAAGACAAAGAGAGAGAAGAAGTTATATACATTTCTTTTTCCTTTATCTTTTCTTTTTCCATTTTATCCTAAAAAAAAAAACATTTCACTCTTTTCCCTTCTCTGTCACCACCTCTCTACCTCACGATCACCACTATTTTCCTCTTTTGACCCCACCATCTTCCTCTACTTGAGTGACCACTAACCTTCCTCTGATTTGGCGACTACTAGCACCTTTCTCTGCTCCAGAAACTAAGATCCTCGCCATCACAACCCACAACCTTGTCACCATGGTCGATGACTTTACTGCCTAGTCTTCCACAGACACTGTGACAATTGCATTCTTTATAGATTCTCAGTCTTAAAATGGGCAAAATGCAAGAAGATCGAAGTGGCTTGGTCAATGGATGTTGGGGTCATTAATCTAGACAACAATGGTGACATATTTGGGTAGTTGTTGAGAGTTTAAGGGGAAGAGAGGAGTAACTGCCATAGCTAGACCATGTGGTCCTCGCCGCAATGCTAGAGAAAGCCATAATAATCTATGTTATTTATTTTAAAATTCATTAAATTTTTTAGTGCCATTATTTTTGCAAAGACGATGGTGCGCCTTTTGTTTGATAGTCTCCTCTCTTCATTAAACACAAATAGTATGGGGTCATGAATTCAAATGGTTTATGAAATCATACATATGGGCACAGGGATGAGTGATGAGGATGAAGACCTTGTACGAGTGAGGGTCGATTGGGATGATGAGGTCGAATGGTCTGAGGGCACGCAGAATGGTTGGATTTGGATGAGGAACATGATGTCAATGGAGGTACAATAAAATTTTGGGGAAGAAAAAAAAGTTTAGGAGTGGTTTACACATGGGTGGTCTATCATTACACCATCATTGGTCCGTCCGATGGGTGTGATGTAGGATGCACCTAACTTCACATAGCACACTATAAATGCCCCTTGTGTCATTAAGTTAATTACAACTTCAATAAGAGTGAGAACGTTTGAGAGAAATGAGCG
Organism: Dalbergia oliveri; assembly: GCA_030441495.1. Taxonomy (NCBI): domain Eukaryota; kingdom Viridiplantae; phylum Streptophyta; class Magnoliopsida; order Fabales; family Fabaceae; genus Dalbergia; species Dalbergia oliveri. The sequence continues at coordinate 8,753,737 of JAMLFY010000009.1, forward strand.
GGTAATGAACTATATTTCTAAGAATGAAATTTATAAAGTATTCTCATATCAGGTTGAGAGATTTGGAGTTTATATAGCCAAAGTTCTCAGGAGCGAGCTCTACGTAGGAACGGTCAAAGGATACAAGAATGAAAAGCGTGGGAACAGAGCACAGAATGGAAGTTCCTACTAGAATAGACATTTCATTCACGCAAATATATATGTGTGCATATGACAACACAAATATTCAAAATTGGTCATAATTGACATAATAATGTACTACTACTTCAAATCTTCAATTAAAAAGGCATTAAGTCACAAACAAACTATAAGTTTTTGACATAATTTAAAAGTAACACATTAAAGAACACAACTCAAATCCAAGTACTAGAATTAAATGACATCTAAACTAATAAATCTATGGGATTATGATCATCATATTCATCATCTTCTATGTGATCCCCTCCATCTTCATTGCGCCTCTTCGAAGAAGATCATCAAAGTTATCATCATCCAGATCAGGAATTTCTAAATCATTTGAAGGGCCACCAACTCTACCATTATCTCCTTCATGGACCAAGTTAAAATTATCCTGATGTCTAAATCCTCCATACCATCCAATCCTCCATCTTCCATAATCCATTCTTCATCCAAATCCAAATCATCAATGTCATAATAGGTTTTTAGATTGCTTCTTCTTAGCGTCTAGAATTAGCCATTACAAACACAACATCATTCATGATTTTTTGTTTCAAACGATTTCTCTTGTTGATGTGGACCTAAAAAATACAAAAAATTTAATATATAGCAATTGAAAAACTAATTCTAAAAATAAAATATGAATCATATTAATAATTTATCATCTCAAATGCACCCTAGTTACGCTCACATTCTGAAGAATTGTATGTTAAGCTCAACACATGAATGACAAATCTTTGGAGCTCAGGGTGCTCATCCCATAAGAATCCCACCATTGTGCTGGAGTTTTGGTCTTAAGAGCAGCCTTGGCTACTTCCCTCCCAAAAAACTTAGCTCGACTCTTGAAGTCTTCAAGTTGAGCATCAATCTTGGTTATTTCCGGAGCTTCCCACAATTCTTTTCATGCAATCATATAGCCCTTTTTTAACTTCATAATCTATTTTAAATCCATCACTATAATGCAATTGAGGATTCAAGTAGTAGCAACATGCAAAGGCCTATGAAATTGGCTATCCCACCTTGCATCAATGATTTCCCACAATGGCATATAACTAAAGAATACAAAAATTGAATTGACTAACAAAGATAATAATATCCTAAATTCCTAATTTAAAATAAACTACTAAAGAATGCAAGACTATTGTAGTTTACCTCCTTTGAACACCTTGAAAGGCTTGTTGGATTTTCTCTTTAGCTCAATCCATTTCCTCATAGATATACCCCATGGCAGGCTTCTCATTGAATCTACTAAATGAAGCACATGGAGAAAAGGATAAGCACCCCTCAAGCAAAGAACAATATCTCTCCAAAATAGCCTATCCAAAACAACATTTTCAACCAACTTCCCATCCTTTGTCTTTGCAAACTTGCTTGACTTCCATTCATTAGAAGTAAACATTCTTAACAATACACCTTTCTTCTCATGGAGGCAACCCAATGTGAGGTAGGATGTAGCAAAGCGAGTCATGCCCGGTCTCACCAAATCTACTCCTTTGGTATGATGTTGCAACAAGGAAATGAGAAGTGTTCTTGAATAAATATAAGTTGTAATTCTCCTTACCTTATAAATTGTCTCCTTGTGTAGCTCCAACTTCATTTCAAAGTCCTCCAACATCAAGTCAATGCAATGAGCAACACAAGGTGTCCAATAAAGCTTTTTTTCTTTTTGCATCAACATCTCTCCAAACTTTATAGTTAGGTGCATTGTGCATGACAACCTGGACAACATTCTCTTCACCAACCTCCTCTACAACATCATCTATCATTTGAAATATCCTATCAGCAATTTTAGAAATATGAAAGACATCAACAGACTTCAAAAAATAGTTCCCTTAGGGCTATTTGCTAGGAAATTCAATATAGTCTATCTTCTTTTATCTGTCCACCCATCAGTCATGATAGTGCATCCCACCTTCTTCCAAACAGCTTTATGTTCGTCTAGTGATTCGATTGTCAAATCTACTTTTTGCTTCAAGTATTTGACTCTTAATTCATTATAAGAAAGTGGCTTAAATCCTAAGCCATGCCAGTAATCTTTTCAAACATCTTATCAAATTCTTCACTCTTTGCCACATTAAAAGGTATGACATTATTGTAGAAAAAAGAAGCACTTTCTAGGCATGCTTCTTCCCTCAATTCTTCTTAAATATGGTACTGATGGTGGCTTGAGTGGTAACAACCTTTCTCTTGAAAAAGTTTCCAGGTGTCTCCACTAATTTCCCTTTTCTTTTTTCACCAACAGAATCCTCCTCCTCACCATCTTTGTTGCTTGCTCCTCCTTTGTCCAGTTGTCTTTTTTTTTTTTATGAAATTTTGTTGCAATCCAAATACAATATCAAACATTTGTTTTCTCACATCATTCGTAACTGCCATGCAAGGTGCAACATCTTTTTGTGTTCCAGCCAAATGATGTTTCAATCTATAAATGCTTCCATTAAATATATGTTCACAAAAATTGCATTTTATTTTCCTTGAATTTCCATCAATACAAGTTCCATAACTCTAAGCCACATCACTCTTATTTCACTACATTCTTATGCAATTTCTTACTTCCTACATTTTCAGTTTCACTCCAGGCCTACAATGCTCCCAAATTGACTGCAATAAGAGTCTTATTATCTTGACTAGCTCCTCCACTTGACATTTATTTTTTCTCAAATAATACCTATTGTAAATTTGTAATACATAAAGAAAAAGTCTATTGATCAGGAAAAAAAAAAGAAAAGCCAAAGAAGAAAAGAAGACCAATAAACAGAAGCAGGAGCAACACTCACCACTTCACCAATCACTAGCCACCAGCTCACGAAGAAGCAAAGCAGGAGAAGAAAAAGACCTAAAGTAGAAGAAGAGAAGACCCGAAGGCCGAGAGAGAGAATCTAAAGGGCGAAGCAGGAGAAGCAGAACCCGAAGCAAAAGAAGAGGCATAACCCGAAGCAGAACCTTTTCCGGTGATGATGCGACAGACCAGCCACTTAAGGGATGCAACACGCAACGGTGATTCGGCACAAAGCAGAGGTCGAGTGGACGGGACTTTGAGTGGCACCTGAGAGTGAGATATCTGAGGTTCACCGTATCAAGTATGTTAGGGTAGGGTGTCTTTGAACCATATTTGGGCGGATTGGGCTCCAAAATTTTGGGCCAAAAGTAGGAGCAGGAGCCGCTCTTAGTGCTCATGCGTGCTTGAATGACGCTCCCACATCGGTGGCCAAGATCATGCCAAAGAGGAGGAACGGCGGTGCCTCTTGGGTTCGTAGGAGCGTGCGATCCTACGGTCTTTGACACGCTCCTGACAACCTTGTATATAGCCATTTACTTTAGCTTATACAGGATATACACGTCCAGCGTACTGAAAGTTTGTTAAACTAATTAATCCTAGCTTGAGTCAGTTAATAACCAACGAATTTATTTTATCTCACATGTTTACAACTTCCATCTTCCTTTTCTAATTGCAACATATATAAAACAACATACATGTTATTCATTGAGAAGAACAACACAGAGCTTCATCTGAAGCTTTTTAAGAACAACCCATTAGAAAATAAGATCACTAGTTACTCAACTAGAAAGTAACTATGATTTTTTAAACTCAATTTTACTCACAAAGCTAACTATTCACCAACCCATCTCACCTACCTTTAGTTTACATACGAATAGAAAGGCTCCTTCTTTTGGCCATTCAATCTTTTTCATCTTCCTTATTCAAATCTCCCACTTCACTATTACCCTCACTACCATTTATCCTTATACATTTTCGCACATGTGACTACCATCTCTTTAATTTGACCAAAAAACATTCACTAACAATTACCTTCGATATTAATAAAAAGTTGATCAGAAGCATTAACGATGATCGTTTTAATTTCTCATTGGTACTATGACAACCATCTCTATTTCAAGAAAAAATTGACTAAAAACATTTACTTTCACTGAGTTTCTTCATTAAGGACAAACCATTGTGCGTAAGGACTAATTATTTGGGTTTACAAAGCTGACTAAATATTTGTGCTACCACCACTAGGTTGAATTTTGGTATATGAGGGATGCGAAAGATTGGAATTAGATAGGTTGGGTAGATCGGGAAAAACATGATAATTGAGTCGATGGTAAGGATTATGAGACCTTGCATTCTTCTTTGTTGATTAGCATCAGCTTGGAATTAGGATGAGGTATGGGTCATGGAGGTATGGAGGTGATGCAGTCTTTTTGTTCTTTGTATTGAAGAAAGATATAAAATCAATGGTTAACACAATACTGATGTTTTATTGGATAATATCATATAACTAGTGTTTAGGATTGGTTATTATATTTATGGTATGGAATAGTGTTTTTTATAAAAATGGGATGGAGAGTCAGCTTTGGAAATCTCAAAGATGGTCTTTATTAATTATCTAAAAATATATGTGTTCAGTTATATATATAATCACAAATATAATGTCATGACCCAACTTAGGCCATGGGCATATAGGGAACACCTTTTTCAGGAGCCTTAACACACAATTTCCTAGGAAAATGGATATGTTTCATCTATTTCCTAACATCCCCCAAACAAAAATTCAACCTGCAATATCCTCCAAATAAAACCACAGGCATTGGGTATTAAGCATTCTTAGATGCGCCATTCCAGAATATAACGATATCTTAGTATAAACCAACATGTATTAACCATAATCTAGATTAACAATCCAACTCTAATACCAAATTAAGTTTATAAATCCTTTCTATAACATAATATATACAGTTAATTAATAAAATCTCAAACATAAGCATAACTTAAGTCGAAGGACCCTTATGACATATGGAGCAATGACATACTAAAAGATACTATTTTAAAAGGATTCTAAATAAAAGAATTTCTTCTCAAGAAAGCTCACTATATTAGCATCGATTAAGACTGAAGCCTAAGAACAAAACCGTACTAGCACTTGTATCTAGAAAAAAAAAAGATGAAGAATAATGGAGTGAGTTTTGCAAATGATGAGAGATAAGATATCCATAGTTTACTATATGTAAGTATAAAACAATATAAGTTAAAGAATATGGTTTTAATCCTAACATGAGATTTCAAAGTATAATCTCAAAAATAGTTACTAAATACACTTTCTCCATATATTCACTAATTCCTCATTCTCACATAAAATCAACTTTAGTATCAAACACTCAATTACTCATGAGGGTTATATAAGAAGCACAAATTTTATTTGAGGAGTAATCTTAGCCCATCAATCACAAGGTTTGTGATGTCTCAAATAAGATTCTTTCAAATTTTGTCTCACTGAGAGAAACTATGTGCACATAGGTCATTACATCTCTTCGCTATGACAAAGGATGCCATTATATCTCTTCGCTATCCAGGAATGCCATTATATCTCTTCGTCATAGCAATCCATATACCATTATATCTTTTCTGTTATCCGAGTAATGTTGCCATTATTCCTCTTTGCGATAGCGAGTGGTTCCAACTTAGAACTCATCATGATTATTTCCTTAAACAAACTCTTATCAAATACAATTTATAAATCCAAAATTCAATTCTCATATTAATCTAGTCTTGGAGATATCAATTATCTTAATATTTTCAATGCAAATTGAAAAAACATAGAGCAAAATGATGATATTATAAAATCAACAAAGAGAGCTAGCAATAATTTCAACCAAATCATCAAGTCATATCTAATAATCATCATATTTGAGAAAATCAACTAATCAAACTAACCAAATAATCCAAGTAGCTCAAAATGAAATTTTTATCAAATCTAATAAATTAGTTTCTCCCATAAAAAAATAATTTAGAACACTACCATCATGTAAATAGTCACTTACATAAATTTTAAATATTCATCAAATCATGAAAGAATATATTTCATCATTTCAAACTAAGAACTCTTTTCTTTTCTTTCTTCGTTTATTTGTTTTCCAAATCCTTGTCTAACAATGATTCCACACATAATTCAAATCATGAAAGAATATATTTCATCATTTCAAACTAAGAACTTTTCTCTTTCTTTTCTTCGTTATTCGTTTTCCAAATCCTTGTCTAATAATGATTCCACACATAATTCAAATATATATATATAAAATATATTATAACCAAACACGAGAACTTCTAAACCTTCACACTTCCTTTCAAAAATAATTTTCAATTCAGATTCATAATTTCTTAACTAACTCCATGACTATATATGAACAAAATCTACTAAGTAAATATAAAACATTTTAATAGCATATTTATAATTAAAATTTAATATGCAAAAGTAAAGAATAGAATATACTATCTACTCATAAATGGTTCCCAAAAATGAAGATCAACTCACTCACGCCACCAATTCAAGTGTTAATGTCCAATTGCTTTATCGCTCTAGGAACAAGATAACATTAATATTTATGAGCTAATAATATCACCAATTTATATAAATTATCCCCAAATCATCAAAAACCCCAAATTTTAGGGTTCAAGAGAGCTAATAGTATCCTTAAAATAATTAGAAACTTTAATAATTTAAATAGAGGTTTAGAAGCTTATTTACTACTTGGATAGTAGAATTGATAAAGAAAATCACTCACAAATCTACTAAAATCTTCAACTCTAATGGAAGTTAGAGAGAGAAAGTGGGTAGAGGAGAGGGAGAGCGAGGGGTGGCTGTGATGTTGAGAAGGAAAAGGAGATGATGATGATGATGGAGGTGGTGGTGATAATTGGGGAAGATGAGAGCAAGGAAAATGAAGAAGAAAAATAGAAGGAAGATGGAAGGGAGGGGGTCACTGGAGGAAGAAGAGAATAGAGGGGAAGAAGAAAGAATGCAGCCTATGCTGCTGTATGGAAGGGGAAGGGAAGGAAATAAAAGGTGAGGGAGAGGCCTATGATAGTGACACAACTTAATATCCACAGTGGTCTTTCCCTTTTTCTTTTTTTTTTTTTGATGGGTATTACATATAGAGCAGCGCCTATTTCTAAATTCGAATTGAAAATGGGAAGGTAATACTAATTACAGGCACACTTTGCGGGAGAACTAATGAAGGCTGCTCGAATGGACAGTTGCCAATCACTTTGTGTTATATCAGCCTTAACGTTATTATAGTTGAAAAGGGGTCAGCTTATTTTTGCAATAACGAATCAAATATTGTAAGCAATAAAAAAGTGGTGTAAAGTGATCTAAAACATTGACGTGCAAAATACCCCCCATGATATGCTTAACACATGACAGTGTTGGCTGGAATACATCAATAGATAGCTTGTCATGAATAAATGCACTTAGTTCAGGCCAGATTGACAAGTATCAGTGAAGAGCAATAACCAATGGGCCAATCACAGAGGATTAATTTTGTTGATATGTGATTATCTAACATCAACATTTTTTTAATTGGACATGTTCCCTTTACCTAACCCACCAAACAGTAGAAGTACTCAGCTGATGTCTGAATCATGTTTTTGGACCACCGCATGATATGAGAGCCAAACCTTTCGTTGTTTTTTTTTTTTTTTTTCGGTTGTACGGAGGCCAACCAAGTTTTGTGGTCAAATAAATTGGATAATTCCTTTCATGTTAAAATAATTGTTTTATACCGCTAAGTGGTAATACATACTTTATCAATCAATCTTAAATAATAAAGCAAGAACCCTACTTACTTTTTCGTAGCACCACAAGTCTCTCTCTACCTTCTGCAGAATTCTATGCGTTAAACAGCCAAACAAATCCGAAGAGCACACAAAACGATAGACAATTGGAATTATAAAAATGGGAAGCACAAGAATCATTTAGGCTTCTCTGTTAGTTGATGATAGTCTCACCTGAAAAACATTGATTATGATCTCTAAATGGAAGTTCAAAGTAAAGGATAAGCCATAAAGCTTCTGATCTCAAATCAATTTAAGGCATGCACTGTCTCCTTCCAAGGTATCAACGAACCTTTCCCTCACCTGCCCCGTTGGCAACTTTATCCTCAGCCATACACATAAATCCACAGTTCTGACATTTTCATATCCAATTTTCTCTATTAAAGCAACTATTTTGGAGAGTGACAATATCTCAGAATACCCTAACACACGTTACTTTCCTTGCATGAATTTCACCCTCTTAAAATCATACACAAACTCTACAAAACTAAGAGAGCATGAGTACAACCAAAAGGGTTAAGTAACAGTAACACGAAACCACTTGCTTCCCTAGCCAAAAAGAAAATCAAAAAGCATAATGTAAAGGAAGGGAAAGAAAACATAGCATTGCATGATTATGTCTGTGGGGACTTCATCAATTCCAGCCTATGCATCTTTCCAGATAAGCAAAGCAAGGCAGGTCTAACTATTTCACATTATCCCACTACGCATCTCCTTTTCACTTGTCACTAATCAGCAATCACTAATCATTCACAGTCACAGAAAACAAAAAGATAAATTATTGTGCAAACAAACAGCAATAATGACAAGATGCAGAAACTAAGCAACCGTGTTTTGCTTTATTAATTAACTAATTAAGTCGCATTTGTACACATATTTTCAGCTGAATTTAACTTTCACGTTATACTAATATTATATTAGCTGTGTTATGCGAAATCATTTAACCTCTATGACATTGAGTTGATTCGTTTATCATCCACAGTTGAAAATGATTACAAAATATTTTAAAGAGAAGAAATTATCATTTGATGGATAAATTAATACAGTATTTTAGAAATATATATATATATATAATTAATGAAATCAATTTGATCACAGGAAGAAAAGGAGTAAAAGTCAATCAATGGCTATTTTCATAAATCACTTTTTCTTTAATAATTTGTACTGTTATTTAATTTTTAACTTTTTTTGGTTGTTTGTTCATCAACGCTATATATAACCACAAGCTACACTTTGCTTTCTCCAGTGAATATTCCGGTCGATGAAGAGTTAGCAACTCACCGGAGAACCTCGCCGGAAAATGGACGAGTCGTGGAGAATGCGGATGGGGCTGACGCCGGGACTCCCTCGCCGGAGATCCATGGAGGACCGATCATCTTCTCGCACAGGCGGTCCATCTTCTTCGGCGCTGCCGGCGCCTCCGAGCCGGAAACCTTGGACCCCGACGACTTCGCCGACGTCTTCGGAGGTCCGCCAAGAAGCCTCCTCGCGCACAAGTTGTCCAGATCGAGTTCCTTCTACGAGGAAATTTTCCGCCGCCGGAGTTCGCGTCTCCGGCTCCGGCGAAGGGTGGCCAGAGCCTGCCGGTGTTCCGGATTCCAGCAAAAAACGAGGCGTTTTACAGCGACATATTCGTGTCGGACGACGACCGGAGATCGAGGGAGAGGTCCGGGTCGCAATCGAAGGTGAAATCGAAGTCGAATTCGTCGTCGGCGATGAGTTCCGAGGAGCTGAGCCCTCTCCGGCCGGCGAGCGGCGATGACGTGGCACTGTCTGCCTTTGCTTCAAAGCTCAGGTACTGTGAAACTGAAATCCTAACCAATTAACTGTCTGTGTGATTCAGTCTGTTATTTTTGTGAAACAAATTGACATTTGTGCCCTTTGTTGTTAGCTATATTTGCAGCTATGGCTTTGGAAACGGAATACACAAACGGTTATCATAAAGCTGAATTTCAACTTCGATCTCTGTCTGGGCTTAAATGGTTACATCCAGATAGAGAAAGTAGCTCAAGTTGTAGATTTTAGGGAATTAAATAATAATTAGTTTTCTTAGTAGATTTGGGGGCTAAACTTTGATATGAATATGTTAGCAGACTTTTATGTGTAATCAATTAGGAGACAGGCCTAAATTCATTGGGAAACTTATTTTACTGATCTATAACCCCGAGGCAGCCTACTTGTAGCTTTCACCTTCCCTGAAGTAGAAATTAGCAAAATCGTTGCCAATGCAAGTTATGCTTAACCTTGTTTATTTCATGCTGCTTTTTTTTCTATAGCTAGATATGGTAGGCTTTTTCCATAACATGCAGGGTGTTTTTGCAGAATTGAATTGAGGATTTAATGATTTCTTAAAATATGGTAACCACTAACCAAGAAATGGGAATTCTGAGGCTTCTTAATGATTGTTGCAGGCCAATCAATGTCCCATGTAGATGGAACTCAACCACCATGATGCCTCAGGAACACCTAATTAAACAAGGGAAGCCGCATTTTCCATGCAACAATGGCCAGTCATTTGAAACTCAATATCAAGATGGTGAATACAAGGAGAACTTCAGGAGTTCTCATTTTGGATTCTGCAGAAGAGCCTCGTCCCGGAGACAATTAGTCTTGAATCCAATTCATGTCAAAGCATGAAAGCCACTGATGACTTGGAATTCAGTCCCCCATTTTCTGCTGTCTCTGGAATTTGTCAAGAGCCAGATGCAAAACCTTCAGTCCATGATCATGTGCTTCCAGAAATGGTTATTGAACAGGATGATGATGATGATGATGATGATGATGAAGTGATGAGCTCCTATGTCATAGAGGTTAACTCCAACCTCAGAGAGGAACATTGTGGGACAGAAGCCATTGATGAAGCAATTGCATGGGCTAAGGAGAAGTTTCAATCACGAAATTCTGATGAAGAATCAAGCTTGAGAAATGAGGGCAATGAACAAACTACTGGGATGGACGGTGATTGTTTTGAATTTTGACAACTGAAAAGTCTCATTAAATTTAATGCTTGATAACTGTATCAGACAAGAGCAGACACTTCATATTTGTCTCTGATCATATGATGCAGGAAGTCCTGCTGCAGGCGAATACCATAATGAAGGGATCGGAATAGTTAAGTCTCCCAAGGTAATAATTTGTATTTGGTAACCATAATTTCATAAATAACTGAAGTGTCTGCATCATACTACTGAAACAAATTGCTTAACATATGATCTTGGGTTGTAAAACTGAAAACCGTAATGTCTTAGCACAATAACAACCAATCTCTATTTGCATTGATTTCATTTTAAACAATCCAATCACACTACCTCGTTTTTTGGATTTGTCTATAAGGCCTTTGTGAGCTATTTTTAACTGAACTTTTTGAGTTAAAACAGTCAAAACAGGTGAAAAGTTTGATGACACCACTTTTCGCTATGAGGAGATTATTTAAAAGTTGATAAAAGAATTGTTCAAGAAAAGAAATCATAAGAATTTATCCAACAATGTATGATGTATGGACAGGGTGTGGTTTAAACAACCCATAATAAACTGAACAAAATGAAAAGAACAAAAAACTGAAGAGTGTGCGATTACATGTGAGCACAAGTTGAACGGGGGTGTGATCTATTTTCTGTCCAAAATTAACATGTTTTATTATCTAATGTAGTTGAAATTTCCATGATCTGTAAGCTTCACGGTTCAGATCAAGATTTTTCTTTGTCTCCATTTCTTTTATCTGAGAACAAAGATTTGTATTGATTGTTATGCTATTTCTACAGAAGCTACGGACAGAAACAGAGAAATTGGACAGAGATATAAGATTGTGGTCATGTGGCAAGGAAACTGACATCCGGCTACTACTTTCGACACTACATTATGTAATATTTTGTGTCATCGATCTCTTATTACTGACAACTTATTGAATCTTCTGTTGTTTTATATCACTTTGATGCATGCATATAAGTGATAGTAGCATAATTGACGTGGTTTTGTGTTCTCACTAACAGATTCTTTGGCCTGAGAGTGGCTGGTCTGCTGTTCCCCTTATGAGTCTAATACAAAGCTCACAAATGAAGAAGGCCTATCAGAAAGCAAGATTATGCCTCCACCCTGACAAACTGCAGCAAAGAGGGGCAACATTTCTGCAGAAGTACATAGCAGAGAAGGCTTTCTCCATTCTTCAGGTATGTAAAACATATATCATATATGGACTTCTATCATTAGTTTCTTAGAGGTGATAAACTGTAAGCTAGGATAAATGTGGAAATTAAGTTCAGATCTTCTATGTTGGGAACAGGATGCATGGACTGCATTCATTTCTGAAGATGTCTCCTTCTGAACAGTGGATGCCACTATTCCTGATAACTCAGTTTTGGTCTAAAGCTCTTGGACGAACACCAAGACCAAGCTACACTCTACGTGGAATGATGGGAGTGCTTGTTGCAATGCAGCAAATACACGTGAAGTATATGAAATTTGAAAATGGGCATCTCCTTTGTAAAAATAGTTGACTAATGGATCTGCTTGTTTATTTCTCTTTTATCTGAAGCTGTTTGAAGCTTTTGCAGGTATTATTTTCGGAGTAGTTAACAGGAAGATATTTAATTGGTTTCAGTTTTTGACTTGTATATGATGAAAAGGAACCAAGAAGTTAGTTTGGTTAAGTCGGTATATTGTGAGTTTGAGTTTTGAAGACGAAGGAAAGGAAATTAAGGGTTTGTAATGTAAAATTTTTTCCTAAAACCCAAATTCTCAAACATACCCTTATGAAACCCTATTACATTCCCATCTCACCAACTGCATTCATTCACATTTTGAGCACTTTCTGCTAGATAAGCTTATTCTTACACTCAGATTTGTTAGCATGTGCTTCGAAGGGCACAGAACTCTTGGTGTCTACATATGGTCATATTGCAAAGCTGAAATATTTCACGCACCTGGCATTAGTTACCCCTGTTAACAAGGCCTTGGTCCAGCCGGCAAACTCCATTTAGATTTCCATTCTTACAGTTACACTCACTGATATAGAAAGAAATATAAGGAAACTTCTTACACTTACATCATGTAATAGTTTCGTCTTTAATGTCTTATCTCTTAAGAATTTATTAAATTTCGATTCTTTCAAAAATTGCTTTTCGAACTACAGATGGAACCTAGATGATGAAATATTAAGTTCCAATGAAAACTATGAAAGTACTTAAAAGTTGTTGCTCGTAAGATTAAATTTCCTCTTTCTTTGCTTCCTAGTATCATCAGTATAGTCAACTAGATAGAAGGGCAGCAAAAGAATTACAATAGAAACTTTGAATCAATTTAAGTTATGTCACAGATAGAGACTGTACCAAGGAATTCGAAAGTAAATAGCATATAAACAAGTTGTCAAAGATCCTAACTCCAATGGGAAAAGTATACATTCACAATTTCACATAAATAAATACAAAGAACATAATTCTCCCATCATAGTCATCCACCCCGCTTCTTAATTAGTTCCCTAAATTCATCATCAGTGCTTTTAAGCATCACTGACAAAGGCAAACTGATCCCACTTTGCACAACCTCCATGTGCCTAGGCTTTATCCTGTTCTCCAGGCTGAAAGCGAAGTACTGAGGAAACTCTTTCAGCTCCTCCAACTCTCTCCCCATTTCCCCAGCAAAATACTCAAACTTCGGCTGAAAATTATTCTCAATGCTGAAAGTGAACAATGCTGGACACCTCAAGACCATGCTTCTGGCCTCATCCTTGGAGAACCCCAGACCCTCCAAATAATTGAGCTTAGGGATGAGGGTCCTTTCCACATTAGACACCAACAGAACAGAATCTTGAAAAGCCAAGGCTGCCAAATCCTTGAACCCAAGTCTCTGAGGTAAAACAAAGCTGGCTTAAGCTGGTCTATCACACTTGCAGTGAGAAGCCTTGGGCACTTGTTCACAACCCTCCTAAAGCTGTGATCTGGGACTTTGAGGTTTTGTAAGAGAAAATCAAAAACTGGGTTGAGATCATTTCTTATGTCAGAGGTGAGAATCTTGGGGCACATGCCAAAGATCCTAGGGAAGTCCTTGTGCTGGATGCCTTTGGAGAGAAGGAAGGAGATGATGGACTGAATGGATTCCAAGGTGGCTGTGCGGAGGTCAGGGTTTTGGGACAGTGCCTTGCCTGCATCCACACCCATTATCTCAAGGCAGAGGATCTTCTCTTTGAATTGTAGGGAGAGTTTTGCATGGGTTGGTGTGTAAAGAGGGTGGTTTTGGAGGAGGCTTTTGGGTTTGAGGGCTACATGGTTGTTTGGTCTTGAAAGAGATGATGGTTTTTCAGAAGAGATTGAGCAAAGGGAAGAGTACAGAGCTACGGTTCCAGCAGCTGGGGGCATGGTGGAGAGAGAGAGAGAGAGAGAGATGGGAAGATGATGTGGTGGGGGTGTCCTGTTATGGAGATGTAATGCCACTTTGGCACGACAGGTGGGGATATGTCTGAGATTTGATTGGCTGTTACTGGGTTTCAGAGATTGTTTCGAGTTGTACTCACGAGTTGTTCTACAATACTATGCTCCACACAATATTTATACCATTCTTTTATTTTTTTTAATAGTTATTTCTCTTTCATACTTTTTCATAATTTGTGGTTGGAACTCACTTGGAGGAAGAAAAAGCTCTTCCTTACCATTCTTTGTGCTCACACGTTTGATCTCCAATTCTCCATGCTCAATTTGAGTAAACTCCAAGTTCTTCTTTCCTTTCCGGGTGATGATATTTGTACGTACAGGTTACAAACCCAACCTGCGAGGCATTAGCCATTCACCGTTGAAGTATTTATTTTATTTTAAATTTTTTATTTTGTTTGTTTTTCAACACATCTCAAGTGTGTGTCGGAGAGGAGTGCGTCACTCTCATGCGTACAGAATGCATTTCCCTTTCCTAAAAGAGTCACGTTATTTATAAATAGATTTTTTTTTTAGTGTGTGTGTATTGATATAGGAGAATGCATTTGTTATCCGTAGAAATTTTAAGTTAATTATTGGGAATCAAAAGTACCATAGTGGTAGGTAATAATAATGTTCTTTTGTTAGAGATTCATGTGAGCAATTTAGCTAAAGAAAAAACAATAGTATGTAATAATAGTGTTCTTTTGTTCATACAATGAGCGATTTAGTTAAAGAAAAAACAATAGCAATTGCAAATGATCCCCTTTCTACCTCTACCTTTGCTCCTAATATGGATCAAGATGAAAATCAAAATAAAGAATTAATAATAGCATATTTATTAAGCTAATCAAAAGTAAAACATAAAGAAATTTAGAAAAACTAGTATGATAAATCTCAAATCAAAACAGAATATAATATTTTCTGTATAGAAAAAATCCAATCAATAAAAGATACCCATACTACAATAAAACTTTTGGGTGAAAATCTAATCAATAAGCACATACATAATGAATATCATTATATTCATCTAAGATTAATACAAGTTGCAATAAAACCTTTTATAAAATTAGGAATCAATACCCCCATAATTGCAATATTAAGAGATATAAGACTTAAGCAATTTAAAAATCAAATTTTAGCAATATTATAATCAAATGTTCATGATGGTCCTACTTTTTTCAATTGTTATCCAAACTATTCTATGAATCTTTGGAACCCTCCTACAAAAACCTCATTAGAATTAAATATCAAAACTCCAAGTAACATAGCCGATGTAGGCGTTACTCATCTAGATATAATATATAGAATCTATTACAAGATCTCAAAAGTATATTACAATTTTAAAACATTAAAATCTTCTCCAAATGATGAAATTTTAATTTTAGAAACAAATCCGTCAAAATCAACAACCCACACTCTAAAAAGATTAAAACATGCATAATTCGATAGCTATAATTTGAACTTAAAGTTAGTAATGCCTCATAAAAAGATGGAAAATACAAAATTAGAAACTATAATTCAAGATAATGATGAAAATATAAATATTAGAATGAAATGATGTAATTTGATAGTTGAAACCTCAAACATTCATGAAAAAAATACAAATGTATAATCAATTATCAAGAAACTCTATAGATAGCAGGTCAACAATAAATCTAGATGTAAGAGGAGTTGATTTTTCTCCAAATATTCCACAACTAATTTATCAAGAATCGCAAAGAAGTGAATCCCCAAATATTCACCTACTAGATCACAAGTTATAAACATGATATCAAGAGACGAATAGCCTTTTGAGATCAATAAACCATGGATAAGAAAAGATTTTGAAGCAAAACATAATGAGGAAAAGAGAAGATGGTACTTTAAAACTTTCAATAAACAAAAAACCTTTAAGTATTTACAAGAATTTTACAAATGTCTAGAAAAATATAAAATAAATCCTCATTTTTCTTATGGTTTGAGGAATGGTTCAGTAGAGAACAAAATATATAAATACAAACAAATATTACGATATGTAGGGAGTGGAAAACTTCTTATGGAGGTAGTCCTTCTTCAGTGCATCCACCCTACAACAAATTAAAATTGAAATTAGTGATCTAGAAGTAGAAGCTACTTTATTCAAGATAAATAAAGAAAATAAAGGCTTTTAGAAGGTTTATGAATAGCTAAATTATATGAATCAAATGTTACCTACTATGGCTCAACAATTAGATGGAATAGAAACTAAAGAACCTCTTACAAAACCTCTAGCTCCAATAGTATCACATAAAGATTTCCCTTTAGATCACAAAGACAAGTATATAAATTACTAGCTATTCCAAAACAAGAGTTAAAAACAGCAAGGATAAGTCCTTAGCAAAAACTTTAATAAAGCAATATATTATTGATTCTTTATTAAAGTTGTTAGCCAGTTATTATTAAAGCACTATCGATAGAATTTCTTTCTTTGTCGGCAAAAATCTTGTCTTGACACGTCACACATATTTTTGTTTATCCTTGTTTTCTTGTACCAACTTATGTAGTAGGGTATCTATCTGGAGGTGGATTAAACAAATGCTTTGAAATTTTGAACAAGAGCAATTTTCTTTTGGTAGAAAAGTTACTCAATTTTTGAAAAGTTGATGCCAAAGCAATCATCTTCATTGAGAGAGGGAAAGCTTCCCAAAGATCTCACTTTGTCATCTTCTTATTTTATTGTCTAACCACTCTTGTTCATGACTTCGTGGAGCCTCTTGAGAAATTCTTGTTGAGAATTGGCAAAGACTAACTTAGCCATTATTTGTGATTTTTCATTCATAAATTGAGTATCTCCTTCTTCCTTCTTGAGAGTCTTGAGATAGTTTGGATTTCTTCTCAACTATTCTTGAAGCGTCTCTTCTGTGATGTATTTAAGGTGATATTTTCCCCATAACTTGGATCGACTTGAATCTTCAGAACTACCTGATCTTAAACTTATCATCTTCTTTTTAGCATAAGTATAATCTCATGTGATAATCCAGCTTACCACAAAAATGGTGAGAAAAGACAGATTTTTTTATGCTCCTAGGAAGATAGTGTGATCCTTAAAGTTTTGAACTATTGGGACAAGTGCTGGAGGAAATATCTAGAAGAGGTTCTAAATATGAAAACCAATTGATAAACCATTTTGGAAATTTGAGGGAAATTCCTCTTTTGAACCATATGAACCATGAATGGGAAAAGGGTCTTAAATAAAGCATATTGAATGATGCATCAATGCAATCAAAATAGGTAAAGGTGGAAGGTTGAAATGGTCTTGAGAACTCTTTTGGTTGATGTAAGGGTCCTTACCAACGAAGGAGTTAGTATTTTGAGGATTTGTATTTATGATAAAAGAAAACATAAATTTGCTAAAAAATATAATCATGTAAGTAACATGCAAATGGTCAAACATGTCAAATTCAACCAAGATTATATGCTGAATAAACTTTCAAGAAGTTACACTAACAAAATTCATTTACGCCACTTACTAATATAATAACACAAATTAACATGCAAGTTCAACAACATAAATTAGTAATGACCATGACATGAAACTCTCCGCCTCGATTGTCATATAGTTGCAACAAATAGTCATTCAATGCCTTTCAACATGATCAAATAAAATCAAGGTTTACTTGAGGCATATATTAAACATTATCACTAATAGTGAAAATTCAATTATTAGTCACTATTGCATAAAGCTAATTCAATCTGGAGGCTGGTTTGGAAAGGGGCAGGACACAAATATAGAGATAGAAGGGACAAAATTATGTTTGAAAAGGGAGACAAGCACAAATCTTAAAAAATCTTTGTCTTTGTATCATTTTAGAAGCATTTTTGTCTACTCTAGAAAGAGGGACATGGGATTCTTGCCTGGAGACAATGGGCTTTAATGACTTTTCTTCCTACTATACCCTCAAAATAATTTCATATTTACACTATTTAACCTTCTCATATATTTACACAGACCTAACCTGGGTTCTTCTCCTTCTCCTTCTCCTTCTCCTTCTTCATGAAGATCCGCCTCCACTTCCACGTGCAGTGCTACCTTCATCTGGGATATTCACACTCAAGTTTGTTCCACCACCCTTTCCATTTTCGCTTCCATCTTTGCTTCCATCTTTGCTACCAATTGGATTCTGGTTTTAGATTTGTATTTTTTAGATCTGCTTCCATCTTCGTGAAGATTTGTATTTCGTTCCACCACCCCTTTAACTATATTATATGAGCTTGCATATAATAATTGGTTCCACCACCACTTTAACTATTTCGTTCCATCTTTGTGTCAGGCATTGGTTTCTTCTTTGTTTATTTACTTAAGTCAAAGTGGTGAATAGGCACAATGGCTCGAGCGGGGGGGGAGGCACGTTGAGACAAGCACAGAACTTCATCAATTTTTTTTTGGTTTGCTTTAAAAAATGGCATGGGTTAAATGGGTAAAAAGGTCTTTTGATAGGTGTTTTGTTTTTGTATTTTGTGTTCTATACACTATTTCCAAACATGATACAGAGATAGTCTTTTTTTGTGTCCTTCCTACCTCCCATTGTCCCTGGATTTTGTGTCTTGTCTCACTAACCAAATGCTACCCAATAGACCAATGCCTAAAACTCTCCTTCTCAACTATTACACAGTCACAATTAATACTATCTTCCTTGACTACACAAGACGAAAGTGGAAAAATAAATTTGGCCACCAAATGGGGCCAATTCCATTTATTGTATGTATAGATAATTTATAGTAGTCAGGTTTAGGGATGGAAATAGGCCAAGCCAAGCTAGGCTTTATCTTAAATAGGCTGAGCTTGTATTTCCAAAATAGAGCCTAGTCTATGCCTATTACCTAACATAGGCATTTTTTTATGGACTTAGTTGACCTTCTTAAAAGCCTGGCCTGCTTGAAAGCCTATCTAGAGGTTTATTTGGTTATAAAATGTTTTGAAAAATCAAAACACCCTTATTCTTAAATAAGTCAAAATGCTACTAAATATATTAAAAAAAATATTTTAAAATAGACTAAAACACTTTAGTTAAAAAATATATTTTCAAATAGATTAAAATATTTTTATTATCATTAGATATTTAAATGATGATGATTATAATAATAATAATAATAATCATATAAATAGGCCAGCCTTGCCAGGCCTAATAGGATATTTTTATAACCTTAAGCTTACCCTGATTAGCTAAAAAGTCTTTTTAAAAAGTTTTAATCTAGTTTGTTTACTAAATAGGCCAGACCTAACTAGGCCGAACGAAAGTTAGGTCAAAGATCCTTGATGAGTGACCTGGCCTACTTTCACCTTTAGTCATGTTCAATATTCCCACAATATGTGGCACTATTATCTGTGATTACCATCTCTAAACCAAGCCTCAAAGCCAATGTCCATGTAAATCTCTTATGGATTTTTTGAATTTTATTTTTAATTTTCATACTGATTTTTAAAACACTAGAATAGAGAAAAATATACCATGGATGAAGTTAGTGTCTTACAAGTTTGCCTAAGGCCTATTGTGTTTTTATCATTTTTATTAAGGTTTATTGTGTATTTATATCGGGGCATAATTAATTTATCTGTTGTAAAAAGGGTGCCTATATATTGGCTACATTGGATGGCGATTTAAAATGTTGACGGTTTGCTTTTTCCTTTTATTTAACTAGCTATTACTATTCTAAAAGAAATTTGGCCACTTAAATCAAGGGACACCAAAACAGCTTTAGGACCTGCCCTAGTCATCAATGACCATAACATGCAAACCAAAAAACTAGGGAATTTCTGTGAATTTTCTATTTTTTTGTTTTCAACTTACTCATGTTATAATAATGGCCTCAACACTTCTGGACATCAGGGAGAGAAGCTGCATGTTGGTGTCCATAAAAGTTGTTTTTTAATAGGTTGTGATTGGTGGTTTGTCAAATTTTTATTTGTTATATAATATAATTAATAATATAAAAAATAGATAATAAGACATAATCGTGCCCGACAAGTCATTAGTAATAATAATAAAATATATATTTTAAAAGGCCATATCCCAAGGAAGTAGACATACTTCATGAAATTACACAATTTTATGAATGAATGTATCCCTTCATGAACGAACACAACTTTTCATATATGAACATACCTTTACACAAATAGTCGCAATTATTAAAATTCAAAATTGAATGGGAAAGCATGTGGAAACCATATCCGTGGTCTACCGAATATAAAGATGCATGCAAACACAGTATACAAACACCACCAAAAAGATTTTTTTTTTTTTTAATTTGATCATAGTGGCGCTTTTGAAACCACCACAAATTTTCATAACATAAAAGCCACCATGTAAGGTATCAGACTTGTGATGAGTGTGAGAGAACTAACTAGCTCGTTTGAGCTTTGAGAGAAAGAAATGTGCGAGCTGAAGTATTGATTCATTGACTCTTGAATAGTGAGTGATTACAGAGTTTATATACATAGCTATATAGCTTG
This sequence comes from Dalbergia oliveri, assembly GCA_030441495.1. Lineage (NCBI taxonomy): Eukaryota > Viridiplantae > Streptophyta > Magnoliopsida > Fabales > Fabaceae > Dalbergia > Dalbergia oliveri. The sequence goes on from JAMLFY010000009.1 coordinate 8,774,396, forward strand.
CATTGGTTTAACAACTTGTAAGATAAGCTAACTACTACTAACAAAATTGCTAACGCTTTGCTATCAACAATCTTAACTGCTAAATGACTTGAGCTACTCTTATCCTCACATCCCCCCTCAAATGAAGGGTGTGTTGGACATATCCCCAAGTTTGTCACGAAAATTCAAGAAGGGAATTGCTCATAGAGGCTTTGTCAAGAAATTTGCTACTTGCACATGGGATAGAACATGTTGCACTTGAACCAGCTTCTAACTAGCTTATCCTTTACAAAATGTAGGTCTATTTCAAAGTGTTTGGAGCGGTTGTGAAGAATAGGATTAGCTGCTAAGAGGATTGCACTCTGATTGTTACAATAGATTATTGGGACAGTAGGTATTGTGAGGTGCATTTCATTGAGTAAGGTCTTAACCAAGTGAGTTCAGGAGTTCAACTGCCACACTTCGAAATTTTGCTCCATGCTTGATTGAAGACGGCACTTTGTTTCTTGCTTGACCATGACACAAGATTAGGTCCAAGGAAAACATAGTACCCAGGTGGACTTGTGATCATCATGTCTGATGACCAATCTGAATCACAGAAGGCAATCAGCCTTATATCATTGAGGAATGAAACTTTAAGCCATGATGAAGTGTGCCACTTAAGTAGCAAAGGATCCTTTGACCTTCCAATGCATGTTAAGAGGGGAGTGCGTGAGACTGAGATACTTTGCTTACTCCAAAGGAGATGCCAGGTCTAGTGATTTTGGCATATTGAACCCGCAACCAATGACCTATAGAGTGTGGGATTAGCATCAGAATCACCATGAGCTGAGAGTCTTGAACTGGAAACCATATGAGTGGGCATAGACTTTGCTTCTGACATGTTAGCTTTATGGAGGAGGTCTTTGATGTATTTATTCTGAGATAGGTGGATCTCACCACTTAGGAGCTTGGAGGCTTCAATTCCAAGGAAAAAGTTCATTTCACCAAGGTCTTTTAGAGTAAAAACATGGTTGAGACTTGAAATTAGATGTTGAATTTATTGAGGGCTTTTTCCTATGACCAGAATGTCATCCACATATATAAGAATGTATGTGGTTGAAGTTTGTGTGAAACGTGTGAACAGAGATGGATCAGATCTAGTATTGGAGAAACCAAACTAGTTTAAAGTCGAGCTCAACTTGGAGAACCAAGCTTGGAGCTTGCTTTAGGCTACAACGCCTTATGCAATTTGCACACCAGTTGAGGGAAGAAGAGGTGAAACCTTCAGGTTAGACCATGTAAACATCTTCTTGTAGATCACCATTTAGGAAGGCATTGTTGAAGTCAAACTACCTTATGTTCTATCGTTTTGAGAGTGCAACTGGAAGCATAACTCTAACTGCGGTTTGATTACAGGGCTGAAAATCTGATCAAAGTCAACTCCCTCTTTTTGATGAAAGCCCTCGGCAACTAACCTTGCTTTGTACTTTTGTATGGAGCCATCTTGATGCCTTTTTATTCTGAACACCCATTTGTAACCAATTGGTTGAGCATGAGAGGGTCGCTAAACTAAGGACCATGTGTAGTTTTTCTACAAAGCATTGAACTCCTCTTCCATGGCCTTCTTCCAGTGAGTTATGGCTAGAGCTTGAGAGACTGTGGTGGGTTCATGATGAAGAAGATCAGAATCCATGACTGGAGGAGCATAAGACTTTGGTTTAAAAATCTCAAATTTGCTTCTGGTTTGCATTGAATAAGTGTTGTCGACCTCGAGTCGTGTGGATGACTGGAATTGTTCTTTTGGTTCTATCAGGGGCAGCTGCAAGTTTGGATGTTTGATTCTCAAGCTCAGTGGAAGAAGGTGAAGTACCTCAGAATCATCACTAGGCAGAGAATTAATAGTCTCAATAGGTGTAATAGGAGTTAGTTTGCATGTCAATAGTTCAGCATTGGCAGGTGTATGTGTAATGGCAGTGTATGATAGTGGGATGATGGGCATGGCTTGTGTATGTTGAGGTGGGGGTGGTGAGGTTTGTGTGGTTGGTTTTAGGTGAGAGTTGTTGATGTGGGGATTCTTTTTCATTGAATGCTACATTTCTAGAAATGTACAGTTTGCCAGAGGGATAGACATTTGTATCCTTGATGATTGCTATCATAACCAAGAAATAGGCATTTGTGGGGTTTTGTAATCTAGTTTGTGTTGGTTGTATAGTCTTACGTAAGGGTAACATGAGCAACCAAAGGTTTTTAGGAAGTTGTAGTTAGGCTTTTTGTTGTGTATGAGTTCAAATAGTGAGATGAGACTAGAGGTTTGGGATGGTAATCGGTTTATGAGATAAGTAGCAGGAAGAAAGGCTTCATCCCACATTTTGAGGGTAAGGAGGCTTAGGCTAGCAATGTAAGGCTGGTTTCAGTTAGGTGCCTATGCTTTCTTTCAGCTGAACCATTTTGCTGATGGGTGTATGGACAAGAGAGCCTATGGGAGATGCCATTTGAGGTGAGGTAGGTGGTGAAGGTGTTTGACAAGTATTCTTTTCCATTGTCTGATTGTAGGGTTTTTAGTTTGTGACCTGTCATGGTTTCCATTAACTGTTTATATTGTAGGAAGGGTTGAAAGGCTTGGGATTTGTTGACTAGTAGATAAATGCATGTGTATTTGGTGTAAGCATCAATAAAACAAATGTAGTATCAAAATCCTGTAGAGCTTGGGATGGGAAGGTCCGCATATATAAAAAAAACAAGTTAGAGGGGTTCTATTTATGTGGTTGTTGAGTTAACAAAAGGTAATTAATGTAGTTTTCCCATGCAACATGCATCACATAGAGTATTAGAGGAAGAAATAACAATTTTATTGCTAGAATCAATGAGATTACAAGACTTAAGTACATGTGTTACAATTTTGAGGGAAGGGTGGCCTAGTCTTTTGTGCCAAATGTCAACTAAGTCAGATTTATAGAGAGCATGAAAAACGAAGTAGCTAGTGGTGATTGTGATACAACTTGGAGATTCTTTAGATGATATAGCCCATCTTTAAGAGTTCCTTAGAGAAGAGTCTCCTTGGACACTTGACATTTAATTAGACAAAATTCAGAAATCAAAGAAAACATTGTTGTCTTTGGCAAATTTTGATACACTAAGTAAATTCTTTGTGATGAATAGCACATGAAGAATATCTTGCAGTTTGAAGGTCGTGTGTGATGTGTTTGAGTGTAATAGGGAGTTGCCAATGTGAGCTATTTTCATACCTTGACCATTACCTATGTATACTTGATCAAATCCATTATATTCAGAGCCTATGATGAGGTTTTGCTGGTTGTAGGTGAGATGATGAGATGCTCCACTATTTGGATACCATGCTGGCTCTATCAAAGTTATTGGTGTAGCAAGGTATGCTTGCGGATTATGTGACTTGGAGGTAGGATTATGAAAGGAGCTCTGGGTAGAGGAGGACCTGCATTAGGGCATAAAGGACCTTGGAAATTTTGATCAAACCTCTGAAAGCATTGTTATACAATGTGTCCAATTCTCCCACAAAGTTGGCATTGAGGTTGATTTGAATTCCAAGTTCTTCTTCCTGAACCCTTAGCCTCTGCCGCTTTACCAGCAAAGCCACCTCTGAAATTTTGCATCCCATTCTCATTTCTTGAAGGTGGCCCCCATGAGCCATGTTCACTTGTATTGAACCAAGTTCAGTCTTCCTGAACTTTTCAATGACATCTTCTTGTGCAACAAGTAAAGCTTCAAGCTCATCTGATTTTGAAGGGTTCTGACTAGACATAGCCATTGTGATAAAAGCACTATAATCTTCATTGAGACCTTCAAGGGTTACCTCAAGGAGTTCTTCATCTGATAAGGGGGCACCAAGTGCAGCAAGTGAATCTACCATTTTCTTGATCTTTGTGATGTATTCAAGGGCTATTCCAGTCTTCTTTGATGCTTTCAGTTGTTTCTTCTTCCGCTTGATTCTTGACTTTGTATGTGCTTTGAGCTTGCTCCAAGTTTCATGTGCAAATTCACAATCAATCATACAGTTTGTGAAGTCAAGTCCATTGATGAGAGAAGCCAAGACACCAAATGTTGATCTTGTTGCTCCCAATCAAGGTATTCTTGAGACTCATTGTCTGGAACTTGATCTTGTTCTGATGCATACTGAACTTAAACTTTCTTTCCATCAAGATGATGTTTGAGTTTGTTGGCTTTGATGCAAGCCAAGCTTTGATGACGCCAAAAATAGTGATTCCTTTCATCAAGCTTGAAAGAAACGGGATTAGAAAAGGTTTTGAGAGTGAAGGTGGCGCTCGTTTGAGCAATGGAAGTGTGTACGTACTCCATGGATTAGCAAGCTCTGATACCATGTAAGGTATCAGACTTGTGATGAGTGTGAGAGAACTACTAGCTCGTTTGAGCTTTGAGAGAAAGAAATGTGTGAGTTGAAGTATTGATTCATTGACTCTTGAATAGTGAGTGATTATAGAATTTATATTAACAGCTATATAGCTTGCATTGGTTTAACAACTTGTAAGATAAGCTAACTACTACTAACAGAATTCCTAACAGCTTTGCTATCAGAATAATTGACTAACTGACTTGAGCTACTCTTATCTCTTACACACCAAAAGATTGTTTTCAAAATTCAATTATAGCAGTGGTTTTGGAACTGCCGCAATTTTTCATAATATTACTGCTGCCAAAAAACGTTTTTTTTTTAATAAAAAATTTGGTAATCTTCATAACCGCCGCAAAAAGATTTTATTATTCTTTTTTTTTTGTTGTAAATTTGAAATCTTCATGACATAACGGAACTAAAATACTGGTTGTAGAACACCTTCTACAACCACCGCAAATTTTGATAACATATTTTCTAATCTAAAACTGCCGCAAATGGTCTGCCAATGCCTGAAATAGCAGCGGTTCACGTTACTTTTAGTGGTGGAACCATGGCAAGACACAAACAACTGCCGCAGTTTGCCCTTTTTGGTCTAGTCTTATCACATAACTATACCAAAAATGGATTGGTTCTCACATGCTGAAAACTAGTTTATTTTTTTTTAATTTATTTGTGCACACCTTTACCCACGCATACTATTTATTGAAAGTGCTCTTACGGATCACAAGGGATAAAAGAACAAAGTTCTTGAAAGTTTAGATAGTGTCTCGTAATGACATACATGAAAACATATGCCATGCAAAAGAAACAAGAAATGTACATGAAATGTTTTTGGAACAAAGTAATTAATTGAAAGAGATGAAATTTGACCCCCACCAACAATGCCAAACATAATCATGGATTCTAAATCATATATCTATTGCTCTGATGCCCCATGTAGGATAATTTTTATACCCTAATAAACCCCAAGATCAAGATAAATGATAATAGAACACCAAAACTAATAAACAATGCATACCTCTTGAAGACATATTGAACTCTAAGAGAGACTTCACGTTTTTGAAATTGGAACAAGATAACATACACTTGTATACTATAGGATGCAGGATCTTCCTCACTAATCTCCGTAAGAACTTGATGGGTAGTACGAGGCAATTCTTATGCACTCTTGTTATGTCCCTTGTCTCATTGAAGACACATTTATGGAGGGAGTAGTGAGGGGACTTGTCCCTTCGTCCCTTCGTGAAAGGTTGTCTTGCTTCACCCATCATGAACCAAGCAACTGGACCAACACATCAAGCACACAAACATATTTGGGTCTAAAGCCTGACATGTGATTTCCAATGATCCATTTAATCACAACATATAGAAATGAATACATATAATAATAATGGATCTGACAGACCATCAGGTTACCATTTTTTTTGGTTACAACTTACAAATCAGGTTACCATTCAACCAATTTCATAAATAAAATATCCCAACAAAACAGCGCTTTAAAAATCGGACTGGACTGATTGGGTTAACCGGACAAACCAGAACTGAACCCCCTTCTAGTCCAATCAAAGTTCAAAAACTCCCTTATTTTTAAACAGGTTTACGACGGAAAAAGCATGTACAATGTCAGCAAATAGCGTGAATTTGAGATAGTTCGGCGGTCAGGTGGTTCAATGAAGAACCAAAAATAAATAAATAAAAAAAAATTTAAAGCTAGATGAGATTTGAGATGCTGACAGCCACCAGCAGGGAGGTCCATGAGTATCATCCATGAACACCACTCAAACCGTGGCAATCTCGCGCTCATCATAAGGTTCCATCGACATCAATTGATATGCATTCATCACAAGTTACAAATATTAAAGAAAGGAACTTACGGAGAAAAGGTAATGCAAAGTTACAAATGTTGAAACAAAATTGATAAGAATTCATAATAAATTACAAACATACAAAGAAACTAAAGGAGAAATATTAATGCAAACTTACAAATAATGAAGAACAAAATGTTATTGAACTTTTAACAAAGGCATAAAGTAGATTTCATGAGTTTGAAATCTTTTATGCGTTCACATATTGCGGAACCTCTAAACAGACAAATTTATTCATTTGTAACGTAGCAGCAAACAAGTGTAAGCTGCACAGGTAGAGGCTGACCAAACGTACAAGTTTGTGTAAATAGAGAGCAAGAACAAATTGAGGAAATTGAACCAGAAAAATTCAATGTACTACTATATTTCAATGTTTGACACACAATCTTTCATCCAGAGAAATGGGAAAATATTCACCAGATTTGCCATGACAGATTCAATCATTCCTCTAAATTTTGATATACAGTGTCATCAAGGGAAAGACAAAAAAGGGCCATGACAGAATCCTTCACGCAACTGCCCACTTTTAGCCAAGAACACAGGTACGTATTTGTACAATGTGCAGATGAAGACTGGGGGAGTAAAATTATCTGGAGGCAGAGGCACCTGTACACCGAAAATGGGACAAAAAAAAAAAAGCTTAGAAATCCAAGGAATGAAAGAAATAATTGCTCAATACAAGTACTAGGGAGACCATTAAAAAGGAGTGAAAAGAAAAAATGAATAAAATGACTATGTTTAACTTTGCTTCATAATCTATCTTTAACTTTTCGCTTCTCTAGGTATGTTTGGTTAAGGAGTAAAAATGAGATGAAAATTTTCATGAAAGAGCTCTTAAATACAAAATTACTATCTTTGAAAATTTTCACTATATTTTTAATCCCTCAACCAAACGCACCTTGAAAAGTTTCTTAAGGGTATCTTTGGGTTGGAAGGAACAGTGTTTTTCATTAAGGGTATGTTTGGGTTAGAGGGAAAGGGAAGGAATGGTAAGTATTTCATTTTAAGAAAATGTCTTGAATTTATCAAAATAAAAAGAATAAAATGATAGATTATCACAAAACCTTCATATAATCCTATTTTGAGCTTTACAAATCCTCCTACCCAACATATCCTAAGGGGAGTATTCAGGCCTTATAAAGGTAGCCACTAGCCATTATTTACTTATCCTCCAAAGTAGTTTTGATCCTTGTATGATTCAACTATTCAAGAATACCGTTTTTCTATAACTAAAACTAAATAAAACTTTACAAGCTATCATAGTACCAAAGAAACTTCATAGAACCCTTCTGACAGCACTAACAAAGACCACATGGTAGCAGACACAAATATCAGCAGTATTAAAGTCCTCCAATCATTCACAATCTACAATGATATCGAGACCACAAATATTGCAAAAAATGGTAAAAACTTCAAACTATCAAACAAAATAGGTGAAGGATTCGTTGGTCCCCTCAAGTTAGGGACCAACGTTACTCCTCTCAACACTAACCAATAGAATGTGAACAAATGGATTCAAAACAATATTTTATAATATTATATACAACTTATTAAATAAATAACACTCTTAAAATTACAAATTTATCCCCTCACTCACACCAATGAACACTCCCCACTGCACCAACACCATTCACCGTAGCCATTGACATTAGTATCAAAATCCATAGTGACCACAAATCCAATCGGTGGACATTTATGACGAGTTCTTCAACACAGTGTTCCTCCTCTGACGACTATTAAATATAAAACCATTAGTGTACCATAACCTAAAAGCTTAAGCTTTTGGAGAGTTGGTTTCATGACATTGTATTAAGCCTCTACGACCAAGTAATCTAAAATTTGATCCTTGTTGCCCCCACTTCTAAATAAAATAATAATAATTAAATTTCAACACAAGGTATGGTGGACCTGTGCATTGTAAAGAACTCATGATAACAAGCAAACATGGTTGGGATTAAACAAAAATGCTTAACTTACATCCTCAGCGATTTTTGTTCTGCTAAAAAAAATAAAAAATCAACAATGGATCTTCAAACTGAAAAATCATTGCAAAAATGGGGATTAGTGTGTATAGGGGTGACTCGCTGCCAGTCCCGCTGCCCAACCTTCTCCTGCTCCACCTGTCTCGCATGTGCCGGAAATCAATGCCTTGCCAAGGGCAACGTCGCGTATGGCACGAAGCCGGCATCGCTGCCGGTGCTCTTCTAGAACCGCGTCTTGTTCATGGTTGCCACCAGCATTCAAGGCCCATTCTGGAACAATAGCTTCTGTTCCCATTCTGCTTCCTTCCGTTTTGGTGACATAAACCAGTCTTGTTCTGACCCAAAAAAGGGGGAAATGCTGTCTTGTGGCAGCGCAAAATTGAGGACATTGTTGCCCGCATTCGAGTGTGGGGTTGCACGCAATTTACAAATCTTACGGTGTGGAACAGGGGATGGCAACAGCTATGGATAAAGATGAAGATTGAGGTGGTCTAGAGGTTGTCGGTTGTGGAATGATGATGCTAAAAGATCCATTTCTGGGGAAAAAGGGGGGGGGTGGTGGTTCTTGGCCAATCGTGGTTGGGGAGTTGGATGCGCCAATGCCAGCGCTGGCGACGGTGACGATGATGATAGTGTTGCTGTAAAGGAGTGAGTTCAGAATAAAAACATAAAATATGAGGTTAAACTAGTAATTTAGATGGGTTTTATGGATGGACTAACGTTGATCCTTAACATAAGAGGACCAACGAATCCTTCACCAACAAAATACAAGGTTCTAAACAATATATGATCACCAAGAATAATTTGTTAAACTGGTGATGCCTGAGATATTTATGGCAATACATGATACATTAGATGATAGTATAAATGCTTTTTACAATGAAAATATAGTAAAAATAATGTCTTAAAATAAATAATGATTATAAATAAGACCAAATAAAGGAGTTGATATAATGCGGACACACATAGGAGAAGCTCTGATAGGTTCTTGGGTTGTTTCCTATGAGCTAATGAGTTTTGCTCAATTTCCTTCGTTTTAATCTAGAATTATGTTGCATGTCTATTATCACTAAATTATGACAGTAAAAATTACCCATAGTTGTAATACTATTTGAATGACAAACATTCCTTATAACTAACTTATGCCCCATTTTAGTCTAAGGAATGTTTAGTATAATTATCATAATTTGTTGAAATGACATCTACGTTAATATTAGATACATTTTCTCGTTAATCATATTATCGTTTGCAAGTTAAATTAATTCATAAAAATGTCCTAATCAAAAGTGAAACACCAGTCATTAAGTACTTTCTATGAAGTTAAAATCACTTTTGAATCATTGTAGCTATACAATAACATCATGATCATAGCAACAATTTAAACTGAAGAATGGTTGGCCAGTAACAAACACGAGGTAGAAAACTAACCACCTTTTTCTTCATCGATAGGCTCTGCTTTCCAAACAATATCTTTCAGCCCCGGAGAGAGATTCTTGTAGAACTGCAAAGAAAGATAACTTAATCCAAGAAACCTAATTGTTGAATATTTAGAGAATAAAAGGGAAGGACAAAAGTGGCTGAATAGCTTGCATGATAGATACCCAGCAACATTATATATATTCATAAGGAATAAATACATGGCATATTTTAAAAAATAGGTAATTGATATTTAGTTGTTTCCCAATAATATGTTTCCAATGCCGCACATTAATCACATAGTAGAAAACATTAGCCACACATAATTTCTAACACAAAAAAAAAATTATTTTCTCCGAACACATGGGAAAAAAGATAAGCATTTGGACCAGCCCACTAAAGGTGAGTGGAGTTTGTTAGTTTATACTCCATACTGTGCAGGCTTTATTTCTGTAATAGCTGAAAGGATTCACTACCACATACAAATTTATTCTAGTTAGAAACTGTTAGAATCTATAAATATTATAGTTAGGATATCAATCATGCATTTAGAAAAGCAGAATATTCTTATATATTGTAGATATTTTGTATTTATTTCTCAGAGTTGTATATACCATTCTTTGTTGTGTGGTTGAAACACCGATTCACACATGTTTTTCTCTCTTTGTTTCTATTTATCTTAACATGGTATCTAGAACTTAAGAGAAAGACAACCCTAAATCCATGCTGTCGGGAGGACCCACTGTCCTTCCAAGATTTTTTTTTACCTCTTTCTGAAAATCATGTTTCCTTCAGGTTTCCGATATCTACTTCATGCCATGTGATCCCTCTCCGGCAGCATTTTTCTAGCCTATTGTGCATCCATTCCGGTAGCCTTACAACCACGATCTGCAGCCTCCTCCCACCGTCGGTAACTTTTCCAGACAGATTTCGACCGCCAACCTCACCACCGACCTCACCATCCTCTGTGTGGCCAAACCCCGACAATCGTGTCCTCATCCAACCCTCCACGCGCTCTCACGTGCGTTGCATGTGTTTTGCCACCTAGCACTTTGGGCGCTTTCTCCTGTGGGCGGCGATGCATCCAGCAGCTCCTCCCGCCGCATGCATTGTTTAGCTCACCTCGCCGTCATTGTTCCAGATCTGCCCCCAGCTTCATCATCCGTGCATTGTGCCGTCGTCACCCTTGTGCAGTTTCTACTTTTACCCCGTTTCTTGCACTTGACCTTCCAATCACTCTTCATAATGGTATCTGTTCTACATGTAACCAATCTCCTCATTATGTTGCTTTAAGTTATCACTATTTATCTTCTTTGAATTATGCTTGTTTGTTTTCTGTGTCTATCCCTAAATCTCTAGGTGAAGCTTTAACTCATCCTGGGTGGAGATAAGCTATGATCGATTAAATGTGTGCACTTCAAAGTAGTGGTACTTGGGAACTAGTCTCTCTTCCTCCAAGTAAATAGATAGTTGGTTGTCGATGGATTTGTACTGTCAAGGTGGGTCCTGATGGTGCTATCGTCTCAAGGCTCGTTTCGTTGCCAAAGAGTACACTCAGATCTTTGGTTCACTTCTAGGAATTATAGAAGTGAAGTAATTCTTTCTCACATCTTTTGGTATAGAGAAAGATACAATTTATAGGCCTATTGTATGGACTACCTAATAAATGTGTAAGATACTAACTTAAATAACCATATCAATCATAATAAATGCTTACCTAACCATATGTACCATATCTATCATAATAAATGCTATATCTATCATAATAAATGATAAAGACAAAAAACATAAATGTATGATACAATTCAACGATAAATCTTTGCATGGACTTAAGCAATCTCCGTGAGCTTGGTTTGGTCAATTTTCCACTGTGGTTCAACAATTTAGTATGATTCGGGGTGAAGTTAACCACTCGTGTTTTATCGCCATACATCGCAAGGCTGCATCTATTTGATTGTGTACGTAGATGACATTGTCCTTACTGGCAGCAATAGTCACGGCACAATACAAGTCAAACAACATCTATGTCATCACTTTCAAACCAAAGACCTCAGCAAGCTCTGTTATTTCTTGGAAATTGAAGTAGCACAACTCAAAGTGGTACAATCCTCTCATAGAGAAAATATGCTATGGACATCCTAGAAGGAACATGCTTACTTGTTGCAAAGGCCGTTGATACTCCTATGGATCCTAATGTCAATCTCCTACCAAGTCAGGGGGAGTCATTATCTAATTTGGGGAGATACAAAAGATTGGTTGGGAAATTGAATTACCTCACTGTCACTCGTCCAGATATCTCTTTTGCAGTGAGTGTAGTGAGTCAATTCCTAAACTCACCATGTGAAAGCCATTGGGATGCTATAGTCCGCATTTTGAAGTATGTAAAGGGGGCACCTAGAAAAGGTCTTATGTTTGAGGATAAAGGGCATCCGAGATAGTTGGGTACTCGGATGCTAATTGGGCAAGTTCCCTATTGATAGACGTTCCACGTCTGGCTATTGCATACTTCTAGGGGACAATCTTATTTCCTGGAAAAGTAAGAAGCAAAATGTAGTTGCAAGGTCTAGCATTGAAGCGAGTATCATGCCAAGGCATCCACTACATGCGAACTTATTTGGCTGAAGAAACTTCTTAAGCAACTTCAGTTTGGGGAGAATAAGTAAATGACACTTGTTTGTGATAATTAGGCCGCACTGCAAATTGCCTCTAATCTAATTTTTCATGAGAGAACCAAACACAGAGGTTGATTGCTATTTTATCAGGGAAAAGATTTTATCCTGATATGACCACAAGTTTTGTGAACTCAAATGATCAACTGGCAAATGTTTTTACCAAATCTTTCAGAGGACCTAGACTAAGTTATCTATGTAACAAACTTGGTGCATATAATCTATATACTCCAGCTTGAGGGAGTGTTAGAATATGTAAATATTATAATTAGGATTCAATCATGTATTTAGGAAAGTAGAATATTCTTATATATCTAATAGATATTTTGTATTTATTACTCGAGTCTATATATATCACTTTTCACTGTGTAGTTGAAACACACAAATTCACATGTTTTTCTCTCGTTGTTCCTATTTATCTTAATAGAAACAATTGAAGAAAGAAGGTGCAATATTCAGTTGATTCAGCTCATATATGGGCGACTAGGATAGCCCTAGGGTTGGCTACTCTTGAAACCACAAGACAAGTGGTTGAGAAAAGTAATGCAATACTAAGTGAAACACAACTAGTATTAGTGTAAGGGAATGAATTAACCCCTCCCTCCACACACACACACACACACACAAATACATAATATTAATTTGTGCATTCAACTTACCTTGAGAAATTCCAGAGTGTCTCCCTCCGACTACGCAGCTCAACCATGCAAACTGAAGGGGCCACCTCAAAGATCTGAAAAGAACACTTGAGAACATTAGAAACAGTCCTGAGACCTAATTATAAGTAAATTAGCATGAAGGAAACCCAAGATCATGAAAACAAACTCAAAAATATATACCTCAGTGGCTACAGATAGATGACCTTTACGTCCAGTCTTTTCTCCTTGAATCTTCAACTGAAATGAAGAACAAGAAATATTATCAAAAGAAACTTAACAGCAAGCTATTATTGTTAGAAATTAGCCTTGAAAGAAGTAGGCAAGTGACATATTTTTTCCTAAATGCACATGTGCACAAATAGATAATAGAATGGAATGGAGTGCAATCAATAATGTAGCTGCTTCATTATCATTCATTTGTTAAACCCTTGCTTAAAACCTTAAATACTTCAACCAATAAAAGATGGAACTATATTTTGGGTTAAAACTAGAGACAGAGTAAGATGTAAATTAGAGCGAAGAATAAGCATAGAATTTTTTTACCTTACAGTTGTTCTTTTTAACATCAAAACCCAGAGGGGCTGCAGCTTGCTCAATTTTTGAAATGATCTCATTTGCTGAACATTTGGATGTGAATCTTGTTTCCCTTTTAACAAGTCCCTACTTGGTAGGAGATTCAACTAATATTAATCATTTACATTAAAGAATAAATTCAATGATATCACCAAAATTGGAGAGATTCTTGATTCATGCAACTTGTAATCAACAACCACTAATACATACTAATGTCAAAAGTTGAGGTGTTAAAGTGAGCTAAGAGACTCACCGTACGTAGATTTCCAATGTCACTATTCTACTCTTAGTGGTTAAATTCAGTTACAAAATCAGTTACATATGTACACTCAATGTTCATGTATAAATCTTGTAATGTACACTAGTCAACCATAATGAGGAAATCTACAGTTCTAGTCTCTGATCTCTTGCCTCCATATTCTCTCTCTGCTTTTATATTTTCTTGCATCTTCCCACACTTTCTTGCCTCCATTTTCGTCTTATCCTCTTCTTTTGTATGCAGAACCATCCAAAGTTCAAGAGGCTTTGTGTGATTTGAATTGACTTGATGCATTTAGGCTCAATATGAGACTCTTCAAAAGAACCATAAATGGAGTTTAGTTGCTCTTCACATGGCAGACATCTCACTGGTTGTAATTTGTAAATGGATATTTTGGTAAAACCTAGACCTCCCAATTCAATTATATATGGTCTCATTGGTAGTTAACAAGTGTCATCAGCAAGCAGGTTTTGATTACTGAGAGACCTTGTCTCCAATATGCAATGGTACAATTTGCCGTTAATGAAGAGATATGACAACCTTGACATAGTAAATTAAGCTTCTAGGTGAGAGTATGAGACCCTTAACTCTTTATGTGGTTGCAGGTGAGTTGACCCTACAACATTACAATTTGCTGTTAATGAAGAGATATAACAGCATTGACATAGTAAACTTAATTAAGCTACTAGGTGAGACTGAGACCCTTTAACTTCTTATGTGGTTGCAAGGTGAGTTGACCCTACACACGAGATGTTACCATGTGAGGCAAGGCCTCTAGCTTGAGATGGTTATAGGATGAGTGGACCCTAGCCATGAGATTTTACAAGGTGAGGCAATGCTCACAATATGTGATCATTGAGATGTTTATAAGACTTGTTAATTAGAGTTCACTCCCCAACATTATATATGATCCTTTTAGATGGAAACTTTATTGCTTCAATTATGATGCTCAAGGTTATTTTTGTGTCTAGAAATTCATGCCATGATTCTTCCTTCTTATTTACTTTGTACATGTTAAAATCCCACATCGACAAGAGCTATGGTATAGAAAGCCTTTATAAGTACTTGGAGACCCACCCATGAGCTATTTAGGATTGAGTTAGGCCTACTCAATTCTAAGATGGTATCGATTACATCTCCACAGATCATGCAGGTTGTTACATCAATGTAATTTGTGAAGTTCTCACCTGACATATCAATTTAACTTTTTTCATTTCCCCAACCCATTCTAGGTCAAGTTTCTAGGATTAAAAGATCTAACAAGAGAACAGCATATATACATATTTTTCTGATAAAGATAACCATACCATTTGCTTCTCGAAAAGACTACCAAGATTGAGGCCCTGGGATGTAGAGATAAGCTCAAATGCATTCATGGTCACAGGTGCCACAGGCCCTTCTTCACGTCTCTCAACAACAAGATTTTTTGAATCCTTTGGACCAAAAAGAGCATCGAGGTTGAAGTTAGGATCCAAATTTCTGAGGAACATAATTCAATCAAGATAACTCCAAAACCAAAAACCTTACCATTGATTCATTGAAAATAGAGTTTATATCATCAAGACTAACATTAGCCTGCTCAAATTTAGGAGGCTTATATCCCTTCTTGAACCACTCATTCTCAATGACTTCAGCAAATGTAATCCGCTGTTTCATACCATTAGCAGAGAAATACAGGTTGGTTTTACATAATTGGTAAAAATGGGGAAAATTATTTGCTAAAAACCAGACAGTGGCAGAGTAGAATGAGAACAAACAAAATAACCCAAGTCAGTGGCATACAGTGGCAGGATTAGGATCAAGGATTCTTTTGATTAATTTCTTTGCACTTGAAGAGAACCATGGTGGACAAGTGAACTCGGCCTTGAAAATCTGTCATAAAAAAGACAATGCACGAGGCAGCACTATCATGAAACAAAATATAGAACCGCATTGAAAGAAAGATGCTACTGTTGCTTTACTATTTTGTAGATTGGGCTTCAGCTAAGCCAGTTCTACCATTCTACAGCAATAGGACTACCACCTATAGGCATTTCCCAGTTGAAATTTCCAATTTCATTAAACTAATGTTAGCCTAACATATTTGTCTGAAAACCCTACTCCCCAGGGTGCCCCACAAGAAGACCTTTCTCATAATTTTTCAGCACTTTATTTGTGAGTGAATTTTATCAACTGAAGCTTAATTTGAGCAATAACCAACAGGACTAGATATCATCACACAAAATAGCCATTTACTATGCAATCGTGCATTGAGAAGAAATGACTTACAGAATTGTACCAACAAAATAAATGACCAACAGTAAACAAAGTTGATGGACTAAACTAGAGCAACATCATCTGTAGGTCTTGGGAAGTTTGATTAGGATTATAGGTGACATTAGCTTGATTCTGCAAAAGATGTTCCAACTTTTAGATGCTGATTACTCCCACCAGCTCATAAAAAGGTTATTTATTTCACAACATGCAGAAAGAAATAATAAAAACTCCTAATGCTGATTCCAGGCAACAAAAACTTCGTATATTTGCTTATAATTTTGACAGCATTAACATAGAAATTCCATTATACTCCCTCTAAAAAGAGACACTAACTGCAGTTACGCAACAAGTGATTGACATCAGGGCTAAGAGGACACTACTTACTGCATAGTATAAACTTTTATAAATATATGATAAAGTGTGTGTGTGTGTGTGTGTGTGTGTGTATAAAACTTAAAATGTAATAAAAATGAAGAGAATATAATAATCATTCCTTTGTGTGAAATGACCATAAATATTAAGACATTATATAGTTTCACATAGTAACTATAACCACACAATATTCAATTTAACTACTTTCTAACTCTTCACCACTTAGTCAAGAGGACTTGGCTCTACGATAAAGAACAACTCTTCCAAAGCTTAAAGCTTAATTTGTTAGGTTCAAGAATGAATGCTTTTTTGTTGATAACAATATTTATTAAAATATAGAACGTTAATATGTTTATTCAAAAACAAAATAAAATCTAACCAAAAGTTGAATATTAAAGTTATTGGCTAATTTCAATGCAACCACAATAACAAAAAGCCTTGTCACATTAGGCGGGGTCAGCTATAATTGTTTTTAAATTCAAAAGGTAATTATACTTAATTTCTTGTCATTTTACAAATTTTATTTTAATACAGATTTGTACTTTTAAGTTTTCCTTTAAATAATGGTTTGTCTTTCAGCCAAAGATGAAGCCTGACTGGTAGTCTCATCATCTTATGAGTTTCTAGTAATTCCCTTTGGGTTGTCTAATGCCCCCTCCACCTTTCAGGCATTGGTGAACCATATTCTGAAACCGTACTTGAGGAGGTTTGCATTGGTGTTCTTCGGTGACATTTTGATTTTCAGCAAGTCTCTTGAAGACCACTTGCAGCATGTTTGAGAAGGTGCTGGTTCTCTTGGAGGAAAATAGGCTCTTCATAAACCTCAAGAAGTGTAGTTTTGGGCAGCCCCGAATTGAGTATTTGGGTCATGTAATTACTAAAAAAGGAGCAGCAGCTTACCCAAAAAGATTGAAGCTGTTGTAACTTGGCCAATCCCTGCTGATCTAAAGGGGCTAAGGGGTTTTCTTGGCTTGACAAGTTATTATCAAAGGTTTGTGAGAGGTTACAGGAAGATCGCTTGGCCTTAAACCCAGTTGTTGAAGAAAGATGGCTTCCGCTGGAACCAGGAAGCCCAGCTAGCTTTTGAAAGGCTGAAAAGGGCTTTGACCTCATTACTAGTGCTGGTTGTCCCTTGCTTTCAGAAGGAATTCGAGATCGAGACCCATCCCTCGAGGAAGGGTTTGGGGTTGTCCTTATGCAGGAAGGGAAACCAGTGGCATTCTGGAGTCATACATTATCAGAAAGAGCTCAACAGAAATTTGTCTACAAGAGAGAATTGATGGCAATTGTATTGGCAGTCCAGAAATGGAGGCATTACCTCCTGGGAAGGAAATTCTCAGTAAATACCTACCAGGAAAGTCTGAAATTCCTAGTCAACTAGAGGATGATGGGTGAGGAACAACAAAAATAGATAGCTAAGCTACTTGGATTTGATTTTGAAATTCGGTACAAGTCTGGAAGAGAAAATAGGGTGGCCAATGCTCTATATAGGTGACATTCTTTTGGGGCTATTTCTGCAGTTACCTTCCAAGATTGGGAGGGATTAGAGGAAGAAGTGCAGTGGAACAGCAAACTACTTGGTAGAATGCAGGGGCTGATTCATGGAGGAATCACTCAGCAAGGGTATGCACTAAAAGGAGGCAGGCTCTACTATAAAGGTAGGTTGGTAATTCCCAAGAACTCCTCCAGAATTCCTTCCATACTTCAAGAGTTTCATGATTCAGCTATTGGCGGGCATTCTGGTTTCTACAGAACCTGCAAAAGAATTTCTGGTATGCTGTGGTGCGAGGGCATGAGACACACAATTCAGCAACACATCTTGGCTTGTGAGACTTGTAATAGGAATAAGAACCAGGCCCATTCCTCTGCTGCTCTCCTGCAGCCATTACCTATACCCTATCAGGTTTGGGAGGATTTGACGATGGACTTCATTGGAGGACTCCCAAGGGCACATGGCTTGGACACCATCTTAGTTGTGGTGGACAGGCCCACAAAATATTGCCACTTCCTTGTGCTTGCTCAACCATACTCCGTTAAGGATGTGGCTGGATTGTTTGTAAAAGAAGTGGTGAGGTTGTATGGGTTTCCCTCGTCTATTGTCACTAATTGAGACAGAGTATTCATGAGTAATTTCTGGTCAGACTTTTCAAATTGGCTAGAACTAAGCTGAAATACAGTTCAGCTTACCATCATGTCTAGAGACTTATCTGAGGTGTTTTACAGGCTCAAAACCAAGACACTGGCCCAAATGGCTGAGTTGGGCTGAGCTTTGGTTCAACACGACTTATAGTGCCTCAACTAACACCACTCCCTTTAGGGCCCCTGTATGGCAGAAACCCTCCAGCCCTGCTGCAAGGTGAAAATTACTCCTCAGCTGTGGAGGACGTGAACAGGCTATTGATTGAAAGAGATGCTATTTTAGAAGACTTGACATGGCACCTCACAAGGGCTCAAGCCCGCATGAAGAGCCAAGCAGACAAGAAGCGAAGAAAGGTGGAGTTTGACATTGGAGACATGGTATATCTCAAGCTTCAGCCCTATAGGCTGAAAACTCTTGCTACTAGAGTCAACCAAAAACTCAGTCCTAGCTACTAAGGCCCCTATGTAGTGCTGGAAAGAATTGGGCAGGTTGCTTACAAACTGAAATTGCCCCCAGACTCTCAAGTTCATCCAATTTTCCATGTTTCCTTACTCAAGAAGTGCCTCACTCCCCAAACCCTCAGCCAGCCCTTGCCCGCGGGTTTAACAGATGAATGGGAGTTGAAAGTGCAACCATAAGCTGTTCTAGCAACCCAGGAAACACAGCAGGGGGATAAGGAAGTGCTAACTAAGAGGAAGGATATGCCGGATTTCAAAAGTTCTTGGGAGCTCACTAAAGATATCAAGATTGGTTTTCCTCATTTCCATCTTGAGGACAAGGTGGTTGTCCAAACGGGGGTTATTGTTAGGGACAAATTCCCTAAAGGGGTACAAGTGTAAAAAAGAAAAAAATACAAGGGTATTAAGGGGAATAGCGAATTAGGGAATCGGATGATTCAGTGGGGCCCAAAGGCCCTAACTAACTGATTCTAGAAGATTTGTTAGGAAAAGTTTAGGACAAGTATTTTCTTTTGAAAGGCATAGGCAAGGAGAGTTAGAGCTGCTTAGTGCTCTGTTTTTCCTCTCTTGTATTGCTTTTCTTACTGAGCTTAATCTCTATGAAGTGCTATTGCATAGTTTTTTCACTTTTGCTTCTCTATTTCTTTTTGTTTCCTTTAAATTTCTTCTCCCATTATGTACAGAATAAATACCATAAGATGTAGAACAAAGATCACACAAGCACACCTGGCTTGCTGGTAGAGCTATGTGCAAGCAGCCAGGTGAGCATAGCTGCATAGATTTGAAAGTCATAAATGTCTCCCAATTGAATGATTGAATGTCATAACACAATTGAAGGTTTTAGTGGTTTTATTGGCAATGACAGAGTACTAGAGGTAGTAGAATTTATAGTGGCTCTAGTAGCTAGTGTTAACAAAAGACAGTGCTGGGAGACGAGGAAAAAATGAACTAATGGTCATTTTGATTGATGAAAGTGAAAATGGTTGGTAGTTCTAAAGAACAGCATGGTATCAAATAAACTATGCTTATTTTCTGATTCTTAAACAATACAATTTCATTTTAAAAGGAAAAAAAATAGAATTATAAGCATGTATACATGCTTAAAAACTCATTTTTTCATTAATTAGTGCACTACTTCAAGGGGTGAACCTTTGGTGCATTCTAATCTGCAAAGATTATAAATCTAACATTTGCTCAAGTACATCAAGTTGCTATGATCACCAACAGTAATATCAGAAACATGAACTGAGTTCAGTCAGGATAACAGAAGGAAACAAACATCCAGCAAAAAGTACCTTTTTATACAAAGCCATAAGGTTGTTTTCTTCAAAGGGCAAATAGCCTGCCATTAAAACAAAAAGAATAACGCCACATGACCAGAGATCTGCCTTTGCACCATCATAGCCTTTGTTGTGGATCACCTAGATGATAAGGGAGCAGTGACAAAAAATAAAATAAAAAATAGAAGTTTTCTGGGTTAAAAAGATACTGGATCTGGCAGCAAAAGCTATTATACCTCTGGGGCAACATAATTTGGCGTACCGCATGTTGTGTGAAGCAGCCCATCTTCCTATTAATGATAGGATAATTAGTTACCAGTTGGACATAATTATATTTTCTCCTTTTGAAAAATTTATAACTATACTTACCCGAACTTGTTGAGGCAAGGCACTCAATCCAAAATCTGAAACTTTAAGCACTCCATTAGTATCCAGCAACAAGTTCTCAGGCTTTAATAGACAAAACAAAGTAGCATGTTAACCTTTTATTTACAAACACCCGCATGTTTGGTAAGTACATTAGCTCTTTGCAAAAAATAAATTCTTTCATTGAGAATGCATTACTAAAGATATTCAGAAACATATAATTTGACCACCCACTCCAGAACTCCTTGAAATAGCAAAACAAAGAAGAAACATGAATTGCATAAGAGACTCACCTTTAAGTCTCTATGGGAAACACCTCTACTATGACAGTAATCCACTGCACATATTAGCTGTTGAAAATATTGTCTAGCTTCATCTTCTTTCAACCTCCCATTCCGTGCCTGGCTCAAGTTAATAGCAATTAAAGCACCAAAATAATAGGGTTATAAAAAATGTTAATATACAAGACTCTGATAACTGTAATCAGCCTTCAGATTTCAGAAGCACAGAAAGGTAGCACTGCCTTACAATTTTATCAAACAGCTCCCCACCAGTCACAAATTCCAACACAATGTAAATTTTTGTCTTGCTAGCCATCACCTACACGAGGAATTTATCACTTGTAATGAATCTGGAAGTTAGGGAAGACTGAAAGAATAAAACTCAGAAAAATCGGAAGGCAATAATAAATCATGCCAAGGCAAAATACATGGAAGGAATCATTTTCTGCTTTCTAACCTCATACATACGTATGACATTTGGGTGTCTAATCAATTTCATTGTTGATATTTCTCGTTTTATCTGCATAACAGTGAACAAAAAAAAAATCAGGTACAGGTAAGACTAAGTATTCGTGCTTTAAAGAAGACACACAAAATTAGCAGAATATAAATTGCTGACAACAGGAGCTTTAATGGCTATTGTACCCATGCCCCAGTCCCAGTGCAAAGGGTTTCACACAAAACATGCAGTGTGGAACTTATATCACTGGTATGTTTAACAGTTGTCACAACACAAACAATACTAAAGCAAGTTAACACTTTTCAGAATTTTCTCACAAATAATATGAGATATAATCAATAAAAACAACACCTTCCCATAATAAGTCAGGAACAGGTCCTAATGATAGGACTTAATGAGTGTTGAAGAACAAAAGAAAAACTTTCCGAAGGCCACATTTGTTCTGGCCAGAAGGATGTCATAAGGACATTTTACCATCAAAGAGATGGTAAAACAAGCGTCAGTTACTCCTGCCAATCCCTAGTATTTTATTATCAGAGATAAGTTTCATTTAGACCACACTGGTTCCATTCAGTCCAGCTGATGGTATTCATGTCAAGTTTGGGATGATGTTTGGGTGGTGAATGTTCCTTTCGTAAAGGCTTATAATAATCGCTGCAACCTCTCAACCCTGATGACTTGCCCATTAATTTTTATTTTATTCATGGCCATATTCATGGCCTATTAGCCTGCATTTTTTATTCATCTATGGAATAAAAGTCTAAAATTAATAATTTCTAAGAATATTTTGACTGAATTATATTAAGAATTAAATTAATGCATATTTGAACTTGCAGACTGGCTCAGCAGCTGAGTTAAGGAAGGATAAATACGTTTTTAACTTCAATTATATTGGCCTAATCTGTCAATTTTTGTCAGGTTATTCAAGCTACCCATTGGATTTTGCCCATACTCCAATGTTTTATTTAGCTAATTTCATGTCAAATAACAAACATTTAAACTAGAACAGTAGAACTCAAATTAGCATCCAACCAAACATGGAAATTTTAAACTAGTTCCTTTTGTATATGGACTAGTATAAATGGTTCTATTACATATTGTGTTGAAATGGTTTTTCAAGTTTCCAAACAAAACCTAAGGTTTGGAAATGATGCATGAAAGATTTAACACAAACAACCCATTGAAGATTTGTAGGTCTCACTCCCCTCTCTCGATGTATTGCAGGTAGAATTGGCAAAGAGACAATAGACTGTCTATTTTTGCATTATAATGTGCCTATTTTGGTAAGGAAGAACCTTTTGGGGCCTTTATATAGGTCTATATGTCTTAGAATAAATAAGGATGCTAAATTTTGTGGCTATGTGCAGTTCATGAAATCATTTGGTTGGAGAACAATATTCATAATTTTTTCTTTTTGGGTATATAATGTTCATAACTTTAGGGTGTCATTTTGCCCCCAAAGTTATGTTAGTGACTTCTCTCCGATGTTCAACTGGACATTGTTTTAAAATGATTTTTGGATGTATAGCCTACAGAGAAACAGGGCAGGGGCTCCTTGCTGCATTCTTCAGTTTTTCTCATGTTTCTTGTCCGTGGGTTTATTCTCGCAAAATTTTTCTGTTAGTTTCTTTGTATACTCAATGAAGTAATCAAACTCAGCAGAATTCACAATGTACATCCAATGAGGTAAAAAGTAAAAACTACATATTGTCATTACCAAGACAGAACACAATTCCAACAAGCACAACTTAGAAACTCTAGCCTGCTAAGAAAAAGACAAACATGACTTTACGCATAAACTACGACAAAAACAACAACCAAACCCGTTTCTCCAAAAATTTGACTCCTACCCATTTTCTTACAGTGGAAGAAAAATAAAGACTAACATAAAACAAATGGAACGTGTGAACACTTCCTCAATTTCCTAGAATCTCACATCATCCAGAGCCCGGACGCATTAAATATGTACTGGAGCATACAAAAACAACAAAAATTCCAAATGATACCGATTTACACAAATCACATAAATCACCCATCTAAATCTACATCACACAAGCACAAATCTTGATGAAACCGAAATAGGAACAAAAAATAAAAAGGAAATTAATGAAATCTAAATAGCTAATAATCAACCTGGCCGATCATCTTGTGCTTGAGGACTTTCTCCTTGTCAAGAATCTTGATGGCCACATTTTCTCCGGTCACCGTGTTCCTCGCAAACTTCACCTTCGCGAAATTGCCCTCGCCCAGTGTCCGACCCAGCTCGTACTTACCGACACGTGTCCTTCCACTGCTTCCACCGCCACCACCACCGCCACCGCCACCGCCACCATGCCCTGCACGTGACGTCATCTCTTATACTTATTCTTCTTCTTATTGTTCTTCTTCTCTTATTCAAAGTCCTTCACTTTCTCTTCTCTCTCTATATAAGCCTCTTCTTCTTGCATGGTTGCCACACCTGAGACTTAGCCATCCTCATTTTTTTTATTTTCTCTCTCTCTCTCTCTCTATTGAACCAAGCAAAGAAATGAGTACAAACCAGGAAGAGGCTACAAATTTAAACAATGTGCTTCGACGACAAAAAGGTTAGAGGGTCCTCCACCGTTGGATAAAATTGGAAGCCCAGGAGTTTGGATGGATCAACGGAGGGGAAGATTTTGACGCCATCGGATCGGACAAAAGCAGAATTTTTAATTTAATTTAATTTTTTTCTTTTTTTGTTTACATTTTCTTGTTTGGTGTGATTTTCGTCCTAACGTAATGTTTTATTCCTTGTTTTTGGCTTTCACGCGGACTGAAAGAAGAAGGAGGGGGAGCTGGTCACAAGGTTTCGAAAACCACGCTGATCGTTGAACCGGATGAGGTATTAATTTAGTGATTTAGAGAATCAACCGTTTAATCACGAATTCAATCAGTATATAATAAATACATATACTTATATATAAAATTATAAATGCATACATATAAATATAAAATAAATAAAAATAATAACTATAGTTTTTTAGCCAATACCCATATATCATCGTTATTAGAAACAAAAAAAAAACACATAAGATTTTTTAGCCCAAATTCAAAGGCACAAGAAGAATAAAATAAAATAAAAAAGTAAAATTAAATTAAATTAAATTAAAATATTTCAATTTAAAAGCCATTGGCACAAACAGCCAAGGAGGGGTTGGTCCGTTTGCGACCAAAAATCCAAAACTAAAACCTGGCCGCGTATGAAAGGAAAGGGGTGGAGGGTTTCTGTCAGCGCAAAAACCACTTGTTATAGAACTGTGGTGGTACACACAGGCATGGAACTCCAACAATAATGGCGGTGGACATTGGCATCAATGCAACCGCGGGTGGCGCGGTGGGTGGCCAACGCTGCGGTGATGATGAGACCCAATGGAGGACAACTTCAGATCTGGTTTGAAGGGGAAGGAGGGGAGGAGTTGTGGCTAACGGTGGCGGCTCCCAAAGCTGACACTATTCTAGGAGGCTGTGTGTGTGTTGAAGCGGGTGGCGTCGCGGGCGGCGACGGACGGCACCATAGCGGCGGTGGTTGTTGGACTGGTTCTCTGTTTATATTTCCTTTTTTGTTTTTTTCTTTTCTGGGGTTGTTTGATAACCGCCCAACCAGACCAACAGGGCCGGTTCACTGGTTTCCCACCGGTCCAAAGTGGTTCACTGGCAGTTCCTCATAGAACAGTTTTAAGGGTCAACTTGGACCAAATGTAGGACCGGTTTCAGTTGATGGATAATATGATAATACATAATTGAATTATTGCATAAAATTTTTTATATAATTAGTACATAGAAATTAAATCTTTATAATAATGTGTAATTATTTTTTAACACATACAAATTTTTTTTAATTTATTATTTTGGTGAAATTCTATTATATGTTGTCTATATATAGAAATTAAATTATATTAAAAATTAAAAGATTATATTAAATCTTTTTTCTTTTCTTTGATACATTAAGAGTAATAAGATTTGAACATATGATCTTATGCAAAATTACCTAAATCCCTCACCACTAACTCATTCCTAATGGCTTAAATCTAATTTTTTATTTCTTGATAAAAATTAATTTTACTTCTTAGTTAATAATTCTTGCAAAACCCCTGGTATTAAGTTTAATTTTGATATACTATCAAGGAACAATGTTTTACACTCATTTATTGTCACATAAAGTATTTGATTCAATTACCTGCTATTTTGAAAATCCGTAATCTACACTTCTTTTATATTTACTGTATGTCAAAATTAACCATTTTGATATTATATTATTTTCGAGTTTTGAGAAATGAAAAAATGAAATAAAATTTATTAAATATTTTTCGGCTCCTATCATTTATAATTTAATATTATAACGTAAATTGATAATAAATTTATTACTAATTTACCTATTCATTATTTTAATTTGGAAAATACGGTTAAGAAAATAAATATATCAGCATAGATCTAAATATTAATTTAAGCTAGAATATTAAGATATAAAAATTAATAAAATTTTATATGACACTTCAATAGCTTATACTTCCTCCTTTTAAAATCAAGCAGTTGATATGTAGTTAGTATCATTATTTTGTGACTTAACTTGGTTAACTATTTTAAATTTAATGGTAGAACTCATATGACTCTTCTAATATACTTCTCTGAATCGTCCTCAACGTAAGGGTCACGTTACAACTGATATAGTTCACTAGATGGAATACGTCTACTACATCTATCTGAATAGACTTGCTATTCCTTCTCAATACATCCTTTTTCTCAAACGATGTAACGACTTACAACCTGATATAGTTCCAAGGGCGTAGCACGTCTACTACTCCAGTGAATCCATGAGCTTACCATTAAGCAATTAATATTACATAAGGCGTATATCTTCAGTTTTCTTTCTTCGTATGAAACTCTATCATTTATTTAGAAAATCTCTTAATTATGAAGTAAAATCTCTTCTTAATAGTTCTATATCTCATACTTTTGCTTTGAGATCTTTTTGAAATCTCCTTAACTCTTGTAAGATTTTCTCTATTAAGTCTCTTGAATTCCTGTAAGACTTTTCTCTTGAAAATCTTTTGAATTCCTTATAAGATATTCTCTTTAGATCTTCTGAATTTTTATGAGATTTTCTATTAAAAAATCTTATGAAGTCTTATGAAATATTCTCTTCAAAAATCTCTTGGATTCTTGTGAGATTTATCGGTAAAATCTACTAAACTTTTTATGAGATTTTGCTAGAAGAACTATTATGAAATTTTCTCCAAAGTCTAGTAAACTTTTGTGAAATTTTTCTTAAAGAAAACAGTTCAACATTTACTAGATTTTCTTTAAAATCTATTAGATTGTTATGAGATTTTTCCTGAAAGTCTATTAACTCTGATGAGTGTTTCTATAAAATCTATTATTTTGTGACGAGATTTTCTCAAAATCTACTAATCTTTTATGAGATTTCTTCAGCAGAAACTTATAGAACTCCTTACTTTATAATTCTTCAATCTTTCAGGAAATTAAACTAAGTGTATTACTTAGATTTCAGAGTTTTTCTTCTATAGATCAAAATCTTATCATTTTTCACAAAACTTTAGCATCATACTTCAAAATACCAATCTTGTAGATTTTTAGAAAATATTTCTGGTTATATTCTTGTAAAATTCCAGATTTCTCATTCTCTTTAAGGAATCAAAAATCTCTTCATTTACATAGTTAAATTTCTTACATCAATTACTCAATTCATAAAGCTTTCAAGCATAGCACCCTTTTACTTCTACCAAGTTCATGCATAAGCATCTTGAAATAATTTCAAATTTCACAACATAAATTTCAAGCATATATCAAGAGTTTATATTAGCAAAATAGCCAAACATTCACAAGGCAATAAACTAGAATTTTTCCTACTTTTTATCCAAGCTTTTTGCTAAACTTTTCTCTAGTTTTTTCTTCTCTAATTCAAGCATTAAACCCACTTTGCAGCCCCTATATGAGCTGTTTGGACAAATTTGAAGGGGAAAAATAAGGTTTTGGATTGAGTTTGATGTAGAGGAATTGTTCTTGAACAAGTTTAAGTGTTTAGCTAAGTTTTTTTTAGAAAAAAGTGGTTTAGTGGAGGTTCAAAGAGAAAAACATGAAGAAGGAAAAGAGAAGAAGAAGGAAACGTGAAACTCTCTAAACTGAGAAAAATGCTATCTTTTTCAATTTTTCTTTATATAAAACAACCCACTTGTAGACCAAGTAATAAGATTGCATATTGTTAGATCGATTTACCTTGTTTTTGTATTAGAAATGTCTATATTTATTTGATCATCCTAAGTAAAAATTATTTAGGATCTGATAATATAAATTATTTTTACAGACTAAGTGTTTTGGTGTACCGGTTATTACTACTTCGGTATCCGATTATTACCATTTCGGTACCTGATTGACATAAAAGAAACTTTCCTGGGTTAAGATATTTTCTTACACTTATCCTTATTTTATCTATGTTATTATACAAGTTATAGGGTCTCATTCTATATCTCTGATTAAAATATTATTATATTAATTTTTAATAATATTAAATTAATTTTAGTTTTTTTTACAAACTCCTCATATTAATCTGATCATAACTATAGTTCGGAATTTTCAAAATCCCTATAGATTATTCGCAATTAATCATCTTATCACAATAATACAAAAACCGGGTCATTACATTCTACTCCCCTTAAAAAAATTTTGCCCTCAAAATTTAGTTCTCTCGTATACTTTACTCAAATCCTCACATATACTTCTTGGATTATTTTCTCCCGACACAATCTTTACAAAAGAGACAAATCTTTCTCGAAGTTATTCCATGTGTCTTTCTACTATTTTTATATGTGATAACTCAATCCACAAGTTATTCCGTAACCATAGGGATTTAGATTCCAGGTATATGACTAGAATAGAGTTATACTTTCAAAGTTGTGGCACATGGAATACATCAAGAAGCTTTGAGAGGCATGGAGTTAAACTACCTGGTATACTACTTAACCTACACAACCTTGGATGCAAAAAGGACCTATAAAACGAGGACTTAGTTTTCTAGATTTTAATGTCTCTGCTTTTCTTGGCATAAAGATAACTTCCAAAAATACACGCTTTCTTTCTAAGAATTCTAACGGTCTTCTCTCTTATTGTCATAGCTCTTCTATCGATCTTGAGCAGTCAAAATCTTACCTCGGTCTTTTTTCCCTGTTCGATAGTCTGCCAGACGAAGTCTAGTCCTAGAAGGCTATTCTCACTTAATTCATGCCAACATAGAGGTGATTGCTACTTTCTCCCATATATAGTTTCATAAGGAGACACTCTAATACTTGTGCGATAGCTGTTGTTGTAGGAGAATTCGATTAATGATTAACAGTCCCAATTGCCATAATATTCCAGTACATATGCTTTCATCATACCTTCCAACGTTTGAATGGTCCATATAGTCTTCCTATCAGCCTTGAGATAATAAGTCATGTTGGAACAAGGTTTTCTTCCGAAAGCTTTCAAAATCTCCTAAAAATCTTGAGATGAAGTGCAAATCTCAATCTGAGATGATAGTAGAAAGAACATCATGTAGTCTCACTAATCCTTCCATATAAAGCTTAACTAATTTCCAAGAAACAATGTAACTTTGATTGGTAGAAGATGTGCGGACTTAGTTAGTCTACCCGCTATAACCCAAATAGCACCATATTCTGATGGTGTCTTTAGCAATCTAGTCACAAAGTTCGTTGAAATAGTTTCCTTTTTCCATTGGGAATCCCAGGGTTGCCTGTGTACTTAGCGGCTTCTAATGTTCTATCTTTTTCTTTTGGAAGTTAAACGCTTTGAAACCGTTCTTCCTACATCCACCTTTTCTCTAGTTGTTTGAACATCTTCTTAAGATCTCTATACATTCTTGTAACTCCTGGGTCCTGAAAAATCACCATGTTGGGTATCATCCAGAATACTATGATGAACCTCCTTTGCTATAGATATGCACACTTGATCTTGATATCTCTATATCCTATGTTCATCTTGTGCAAATCTGTTATGCTCTCAACCTTGAGTTGAGGCTATGGTTTTCTGTAATTTTAGATCTTCTTGCTAGCTTGTAAAATCTCCTTCTTAATATCACTTATGATCCTAATTTGACCTTAACGCACAATTCTAGGCCTCTCTTCTATCCCCAACTTAAGACTTCGAGAAAGAACCCTTCTAGCCCTGTCTCCTTAATCATCCAAGAAATACACAAGTTTTTTAGCTGAAGGCATTTGTTACCACATTTGTCTTTCCTAGATGGTAGTTCAAGTCAAGCTCATAGCCTTTATTGAACTCCATCCTTTTTCCATTGCCTCATGTTTTCCTCTTTCTAATATAAGAGATAGTTGGGATTCTTATTCTTAGAAAACACCTCAAACTTTACTCCACATAGATGACATCTCTAGATTTCAAAATGAACATTCCTGTTGCCAACTTGAGACTATGTGGAGGGTGGTTCACCTTGCGCTTTAGCTATCTGAAGCCTAAGCCACCACCTTCTTGGTTCTGTCCCAAAAAGCACCCAAGCCTTTTCCTGATTCAACTCAATAAACTTCAAATGGACCATGTGTGTTTGACAAGACCATTATAGGTGCAATGATCAACTTCTACTTGAGGTCCTGCAAATTCCTATCATGTCTTACTATCTTTGTGAAAGGTACACTTTTTGGTTTAGCCTTGTTAAGGGTAAGACTATCTAGGCAAATTCCGTTGATACACCTTCAGTAGAAACCATCTAATTCCAAAACTTCAAATTTCCATGATCAGTTAGTCTTTCCCACTTTAGTACCATTTTAATCTTTTGGGTTCACTAACTCTTTCCCATGATACTACATGACCTATAAAATCTTACTTCCTATAGCCAAAACTCACACTTGGATAGAGTAGGATGAAGAATCTAATTCACTGTTTCTAAGATACTACTCATGTCCTTCCTTAGTCCTCGAATAAATGAGAATATCATCTATAAAACAATCACGAACTTGTTGAGAAAAGGTTGGAAGATTCCATTCATGTAGTCCATAAATATTATATGGGCACTAGTGTCTCAAAATACATCACGTATTTCGTAATGCCCTTAACACACTTTGAAATAGTTTCCTCCTAAACTTGAATCTGGTATATCTCGATTTCAAATCAATCCTAAAGAATACTATCGCTCCCCTCCATTTATCCATGAGATCACCACTCTTTGGAAGAAGATACTTGTTCCTAACCGTCACCTTATCCAGTTGTCTGTATTCAACATATAGCTTTATACCTTTGTCCTTCTTTTTTATTAAGAGCACAAAAGCTCCTCATGGCAAGGCATTTAACCGATAAAATGATTACTTAACATCTTATCAATCTACTCCTTCAATTATGCTAATTCTAAAGGAAACATCGGTAAAGTTATTGAAATTGGACCCGTTCTACCATTCAATAGAAAACCATATCTTTCTTTGTGCGAGAACCAGGCATATCTTCCAAAAATATGTCAGAGTATTCTCAATTAACGATATTTAGTATAATTTCTTGTTACCTTCCGTCACCAGTAGGCAACAACAGCATGTATCCTTGACTACTAGGCCTTCCATATCCGTCCTCTTGAATGGGTCCCTTCAATAGTGTAGCATCTTCTGTATTCGTAGTTAAACACGTCCCGTTGTTGCGGACTAGATAGAGGTGGTCCCTAGTTGGACATTTACTAATCTCTTAACCTAGCTTCCTATATTGATAACAACCATACTGTCCAGCTAAACATGGTTTATCGCCATGATTCTTTCCATATTCTAGGCATTCTTTGTCATCCAATGATTTTCTCTGCCATCTTTTTCCAATCCCATAGGAAAACCCTTTTTGTAGGCTTGGACCTTATGTTGTGTGGTGTTAGCCTTCCTTAAGCCATTGACAACTCCAGTTGTACTATTCCACTAAAGCACTCTTGTTTACCAATCCAGTGAAGTCCCTAATTTCCATTAGTCCTACCATTTCCAAAAGGTCATCTCTAAAGCCTCCTTAACACATTTCCAACTCTTTATTCACCTTACACTACTAAGTTGTGGAAAGCTCGCCAAACTTTACGTTTTACTCTAGTATCGTCGTTTTCCTTGGTGCAGGTTTAGGAATTTCCAATCCCTTAGCACTTCGAAAGGAGGAAAATACTCATCGTAGAAAACATCCTTGGCCAAAATTCCAAGTCATTTCAATATTCGCCTCCTCAACTATCGTTTTAGTATCTATCCACTAGTAATCAGCGTCCGCATCCAACACCTAGGTAGCACAACCCACTTTCTAAGAGTTCGGTCACTCTGATACTTTGAAGATCCTTCTCCATTACTTGATCCCTTTTCAGCCTCTGGGTTTAGGTTCCTCAAATTTTGGGTGGGTATTTGCTCTTTGCACTCCCCAAACAGTGGGCTTTTCCAGTATTTTCAATGAGCTTACCTCCTAATGGTGCTCATCGTCTAGTTTGCAACCATAGCTTACTCCCTGATTGCCTGGGTCATATTCCAAAAATCACGTATAATGTTTGCAGCGTCCTCCTCAGGCACCCTATCCTCATTGCTATTGCTAGTCCTACTATGCCTACTCAAAGTCATTAGTCTGTTATCACACCAAGCAGAAGGCATTGAGTTGATCATGCTCAATACAATGCTAAGCATGATAGTTACTAACTACTTCAAAAGTAAGTAGTCATGCATATAAAGTTCTACTTTTTATCTCAGTAGATAAAATCCTACTGCATGACACTAAGACTTCAGAGTATGCTTTAGAAGCAAGTAAGACCATCCCAGGCTCTAACAGGATAACCTTCTGATACCATAAATGTAACACCCTTCACACCATAATGCTATGCTTAAGCCATAACCTTATAATAAGCAGTTGTTACTTGTTTTCTCGACTTGACCTTTGATGGAGTATATACATATTACATATGAGCCTTTCTAGACAAACGTAAAATGCTCTCTCTTGAGTCATTCAATTTGAACATAAATAATATATCAAAATACATAATTATATTATTAACAATAAAGCACCAACATATCTAACTCTATCAAAATCCTTACCCTGGTTCACGCAGGAACCCTCTAGTCTAGGTAGGTACTACTCAACATTCACTAAAAAGGAAAATAAAATAAACTGACTAAATTCTCTATCATTCATCAGAAATTCTGGACCATGATGCCAGTACCAGTTGAGAATTTCCACAAAATAATCATCAACATAGTAATCTTTAAAAAATATATATATATGGTGATAGTAGGAATGAAATCAACCAATAGAAAAATACTAGTCTACTACAGTGATATTTGACATAACATTAAAATATTAAAGTATCTTCAATTTCTTTTGAAATATCAAGCTTGCTTATCCACTTTACTTATTAAATACAGTATTATAAGTACACTTATGCTTGAGAATATAAAGGTCATAGGATTCGTAAGATAATTGCTAATTTCTGGTTATTTCAGAATAATTATTTGGTTTGTTTCATTACTTCTTGGGTACAATCTTATTCTGAACTTTAAGCTTGAGAATAGAGCTCATAGGATTCTTGATATACTTCTTATCTGATGTATTTCTAGCTGTGTAACACCTCGCGTTACATTCTGATATAGTTACTTGTTGGTACCTCATACTAAAACCTGATATAGATCATTTTGTGAATCCATGAGCTTATAATCAAGCAAGTTGATATGTAGTTAGTATCATTATTTTCTGTGACTTAACTTGGCTAACTACTTTAAACTTAATGATAGAACTCATAGGACTCTTCTGATATAATTCTCTATGAATCATGCTGTCAACGCTATAACGTCATGTTACAACCTGATATAGTTCACTAGATGGAGTACGTCTACTACATCTCATCTGAATAGCCTCGTTATTCCTTCTCAGTACATCCCTTTCTCAAACGATGTAACGTCGTCGCGATTACAACCTGATATAGTTCCAAGGGCATAGCACGTCTACTACTACCCGTGAATCCATGAGCTTACCATTAAGCAATTAATATTACATAAGGCGTATATCTTCATTTTCTTCTTTGTATGAAACTTTATCATTTATTTAGAAAATCTCTTAATTATGAAGTAAAATTTCTTCTTAATAGTTCTATATCTCATACTTTTGCTTTGAGATCTTTTTGAAATCTTCTTAACTCTTGTGAGATTTTCTCTATTAAGTCTCTTGAATTCCTGAGACTTTTCTCTTGAAAATCTTTTGAATTCCTTATGAGATATTCTCTTTAGATCTTCTGAATTTTTATGAGATTTTCTATTCAAAAATCTTATGAAGTCTTATGAGATATTCTCAAAACTCTCTTGGATTCTTATGAGATTTATTGGTAAAATCTACTAAACTTTTTATGAGATTTTGCTTGAAGAATTATTATGAGATTTTCTGCAAAGTCTAGTAAACTTTTGTGAGATTTTTCTTAAAGAAAATTCAACATTTACTAGATTTTCTTTAAAATCTATTAATATGAGATTTTTATGAAAGTCTATTAAAATGATGAGTTTCTATAAAATCTATTATTCTATACGAGATTTCTCAAAATCTACTAATCTTTTATGAGATTTCTTCATGGAAAACTTATAGACCTCCTTACTTTATAATTCTTCAATCTTTTAGGAAATTAAACCAAGTGTATTTCTTAGATTTTAGAGTTTTTCTTCTATGGATCAAAATCTCATCATTTTTAACGAAACTTTAGCATCATACTTCAAAATACCAATCTTGTAGATTTTTAGAAAATATTTCTGGTTATATTCTTGTAAAATTCCAGATTTCTCATTCTCTTTAAGGAATAAAAAATTTCTTCATTTACATAGTTAAATGTCTTATATCAATTACTCAATTCATAAAGCTTTTAAGCATAGCACCCTTTTACTTCTACTAAGTTCATGCATAAGCATCTTGAAATAATTTCAGATTTCACAACATAAATTTTAAGCATATATCAAGAGTTTATATTAGCAAAATAGCTAAACAATCACAAGGTAATAAACTAGAATTTTTCTTACCTTTTATCCAAGCTTTTTGCTAAACTTTTCTCTAGCTTTTTCTTCTCTAATTCAAGCATTAAACCCACTTTCCAGCCCTCTATATGAGCTCCTGTTTGGACAGATTTGAAGGGGAAAACAAGGTTTTGGATTAAGTTTGATGTAGAGGAATTGTTCTTGAACTAGTTTAGGTGTTTATCCAAGTGTTTCCTTTAGAAAAATGGTGGTTTAGTAGAGGTTCAAAAAGAAAAACATGAAGAAGGAAAAGAGAAGAAGAAGGAAATGTGAAACTCTCTGCAAACTGAGAAAATGCTATCTTTTTCAATTTTTTCTTTATATAAAACAACCTACTTGGAGACTAAGTAATAAGTATGCATATTATCAGATCGATTTTCCTTGTTTTTGTATTAGAAATGTCTATATTTATTTGATCGTCCTAAGTAAAAACTATTTAGGATCTGATAATATAAATTATTTTTACCAGACTAAGTGTTTTGGTGTACCGGTTATTACCACTTCGGTATATCGATTATTACCATTTCGGTACTTAATTGACATAAAAGAAACTTTACCGGGTTAACATATTTACTTACCCTTATACTTATTTTATCTATGTCATTATACTAGTTATAGGGTCTCATTCTATATCTCCGATTAAAATATTATTATATTAATTTTTAATAATATTAAATCAATTTTAGTTTTTTTTTACAAACTCCTCATATTAGTTTGATCATTGTCAAATTTTCAAAATCCCTATAGATTATTACAATTAATCATCTTATCACAATAATACAAAAAAATTGGGTCATTCAGAAAATTGCTTTTACATTACAACCATTTTATTTTGAGGTAAATGGCCTAACCTAAGCGGCCATAAAGGCATGTGAAATATGAATGACTTTGCTAATAGAATCTGAAGTGATTTTGGTGTAGGTTGAGCTCATGGTGCTTTCATTATATAGAGGTCATTGCTTTCTTCAACTGCACCAATCATCCTCAATGAAGGGGCAATCCTATATCTTACATTGCATGTCAGTGAAAAGAAATTGACAGTTCAGGTACTTGGTTAGTTTTGAAATAGATAACAAGTTAAATGTAAAAGAGGGTATGAACAAAACATTAGTTAGGTAGAGTTGATTTGAGAAGAAAATAGTTCCTGAAATATTTGTAATGGTCTGTGTGCCATCTGGTAATTTGACTAAGATTGGTTTTATGTAGTGATAAGATTGAAAAACATCAAGAGAAAAGGATACATGGTCTGTAGCAGGTATCAATTAGCCAAGTTTTGGTTTTAACAGAAGCAATAAGGGCCATAATTCTAGCAATACCTGGGCTATCTAGGGTGTTTTTGTTTTGGAGATTAATGGTGGAAAGGTGGTTAATGACACTATGAGAGGTTGAAGGCTCTTGAGATTGAAGTAGTACTATCAATGTTTGCCTTTGCTTTGAAGTCAGAATAAGTTCTGAATTCCACTCATTTTCATCTGATTTGAAGGATCAGGTTCAATGATATCAACAATCACATCAGTGGATATGTGATTTGCAGCCCCTAACCTTTGCTGTTTGAGATTCAGGCATGCCATATTTCTTATAACACACATCTATTAAGTGGCCTACTTTCCACAGTAGGAACACATTTTGAAACTAGATTGCCTTCCTTGTCCACAACCTGAAGATGAAAAATGGCCACCTCTACCTCTGCCTTGTCCTCTAGAAGTGGAGTTTCCATTATAGGAACTTGTTGATTCAGTGAGAAGTGTTTTGATTCTTGGATTTCTAGATTCATCTGCCTTTCTTGTTGAGCCAGGTAAAGAAAAAGCTGAATCAATATCAAGTAGGGCTTCATCAACATGATTTGTGATCACACGGTAGAGTATTGTTCATTGAGGCCACACAAGAAACACACTACATAGTCTTCTTGTTTATAGCCTTGAACTATTGCTAGATTACACTCACATGTTCCATTACCTATAATACAACTTGGGATAGGTCTAAAGATTCTAACTCTTCCCATATACCTTTCAATCTGGTGAAGTAGCAGTAACATTCATATCACCCTGCTTGATTGAGTGAAGCTCCTCATTCAATTATGCAATCTTGTAAATGTCACCTTGATAATATCTCTTCTTGAGATATTCCCACAAATCATGTGCCACATTAATCCAAATGACACTATGAGAGATTTGTTAGCTAAGAGACAAAGTGATCCAAGAAACTACATATGTATTACATCTCTCCAGCGTCAAAGCTGGGATAATTTTTATCAGGTTTAGTAATTGACCCATCAATGAATTTGATCTCGTTCTTAGTTTTCAAAGCAAACCACATATATCAAGACCAAGTGATAATTTTGAGTGTCAAAGTCATGGAGATTAGAGGAATACAAGGACTTAGAAAGAATGTAATTAGTAAGGACTTATTAGGTTTGTTGTTAGGTTCACATTCATCTTCGAGATGTGAGCTTGAAGGGCGAAAAAATGGTTGAGCAAATTCATCAAGTTTTGAAGTTCCACAAGTGAGGCATTTTGCTGGCTTGGTGTAGCCATAGATTGTGTGTCTTAGTTTGCTATCTTTAGAGGTGCACAACAAAGTTAGTGGTAGAGCTTTCAGAAGAAAAAGCTTTGATACCATGTAAAATGATACTAGAAACCATACTACTAAGAAAGTCAATTGAGAGTAGAGCTAAAGAGAAAGAAAAGAAAATCTCAATGTATAGAATGCTTAATAAGAATGATGAATGACATTGTATGATTCAGGGAGGAAGATTATATACATGGCTAGGGAAGGCTAATAACAATATTGGTAGAATAACATAATAACAGACTTGGAGCTTATTGATAAGATAATAGACTAACTAATCTAACTACTGATAGAAACTCTAAGTCAGGTAACAATGGAGGAGGGGAGTGGTTTGAATAAAGAGAAAGTGAGAAAGAGATAGATGTTTTCACCTCATGAGGACAGAAAGAGTGCTTTATGTACTTTAAAATTCGAGTTGTAATCGATTACAACCATGCGTAATGGATTATAGTAGCCTAGTGTTTATTCTCAATTAGCAATTTTGCTCTAGTAATCGAATTACCTGGGTCTGTAATCAATTCCTTGTCACCTATGTTCAATTTTGAGTGTGCATTTGCTCAAGTAGTTGATGATAATGGTTTTATTTGCATATTTTGTTCTCCTTGCTTGGTAGTTTAGCCCTTGAAGTGTATTCAATTCCTTGATATTTGCATGGATTCATGAGTAAGTCTCCAATTATGCATAATGCTTGAATCTTGCACAAACATGTCATTGAATGATTACTTGAGTTTTAATTGATTCTAAATGCGCTGGACACTCATTTGCAGTGTTTATGACTTGTAGGAATTGTATTTGGTGGCATATTTGGCATGGGGATGGAAAAAGGATCAATTATGCAGAAAATTTATATCAGCAAACAATCTTGCTAAAGCTTATTCTCAATCCACCAAAGCCCATTCTCATCCTCGCTATGGCTAGCGGCTAATCAGGACTTGTGAGAAGCAAATTTCAAGCAATCCACCAAAGCCCATTCTCAATAGTGAAAGCCCATTCTTAATCACGCCATGAATGCAATTTGTGAGCAGCGAATTTAAGGCAATCCTACCAAAAATCATTCTCAATCCTACCAAAGCCCATTCTCAATTTCGTTGTAGCAGGCCAAGCTAAAACTTAGATTTTTACTACAGCTGTGAACTTAATTGTTTTGGGCCCATTTTTTGTAATTTCTATGATATAATAAGAGGCTGTGGAGGCCAAGCTGAAACTTAATGAGATTTTTACTAGAATGTGAATTTAATTGTTTTGGGCCCATTTTTGGTAATTTCTATGATGTAATAAGAGGTCTAGACTAGACCACAAAGAAAACAACCTCATTGTTCAATAAATTCTAGGTTTTAGTTTAGTCTTTCACTAGTTTTCTCTCTTTCCTCCTCTTTTTCCTCTTCGTCTTCTCTTCTCTTCTTCTCTTCTTCCCTCTCTTATTCTCTTAGGTTAGGTTTTATTTTCTATTTTAGTTTTAATTTTTCATGGAGGAGTAGAGTTTATAAGCTAGCTTAGGGATCACCATTGGGCTCTAAGGGTTTTTTTTTACACCTTGCTCTTTTTTATCAATATGTAATGCCTTAAATTTTAACCCTCAATGCTCAAGTCTTGTTAAAGTTAACCTTTAATTATTACATTTTGATCTCATAATTTTTTCTAATAAAATAAAATATAAGGAAAATGGCGGTAAATTTTTATTTTTCTTTAACAAAATTTAAACTAAAAGACTTGTGTGTACTTAATTATATGTAATACTAAATTATTGTTGAACTAGCTAAATAACTGTAAACACATCCGTCCAAATCACATGTCTGAATAATACATATACCATAAATATGTGAATACTTAATTATATGAATACTTACTCTTCATTTAGAGATGACACAAGAACAAAATGGGGTGAGAAATTGAAAGTTTCTAGTAAGGGTAAAATATACATAATAAGGTGTCATCAAAATCATCTCTAGCCACCTCATTTTACTTTTTGAAAAATAACATGAACATACACTAAGATTCAATTAATAATTTCAAAAAATCTTTACCTATAACATCCTTTCTGCTTTATGGATTAACAACTGTCCACAAACTAACATGGGTTTTTTCAGCACGCTTGTTCTCACTCACACGCTTCCTGGAAAACTTCAAAGGTCACCCATTCTCCAAGTCAAGCATGCTTAATCGTGGAGTTCTTTCATGATAGGCTACCAAAAAGAAGATGCATCTTGTTGGTATGGATAGTACAAATCAATTCATATAAGCCATCCTTAACTGTATAGTCTTATACCTACACTCTCAAGATCCTCTCATTCTAATGTGTAATCGGTTCATTCATGTACCCCTCAGCTTAAAGGCCTTACAGAGGCTCCTTGGTGCCTTCTTGTATCGATCACTCCTACCCTCGTCATGAGCGTTACATGCCCACTTCTCTTGATTTGTCCACGAACCACACCATATTGGGAGAGGTGCAGGCTATGAAACCATTTGTAACATCCCCTCCTGCTTTATGGATTGATGGCTGCCCACAAACAACACGAGTCTTTAACGCGCTTTGTCCTTACTCACATGCTTCCTAGGAAAACTTCCAGAAGGTCACCTATCCTCCAAGTTAAGCATGCTTAACCATGGAGTTCTTTCGTGATAGGCTACCAAAAAGAAAATGCATCTTGTTGGTATAGGTAGTACAAATCAATTCATATAAGCCCTCTTTACTGTATAGTCCCATGCCTACACCTCAAGATCCCTCTTTTTCTGATATGTAATCGGTTCATTCATGTATCCCTCTCGCTTAAAGGCCTTGCCAAGAGCCGCTTCTTGTCTGTGCCTTCTTGCATAACGATCACTCCTGCCCTCATTACCAGGTGTTACATAAGTCATACTATATACATATTTTAATCACAAATACATCTCAAATTTATATTAATTTGCATATTCAAAATCAATAGCCATAAATAGTGCATTTCATAGATCAAATCTAAAATTGTAATATAGTACAACATCTATATCAAGTTGTTCTATTACAAAATAATTATGAATTGTTATTCTTTAAATACATGATGAATGTAAAAATCAGGATAACAAAATACAAAATGTATATGGTCTAGGACCCTCGCAAATCACTAGAGCAATCTACAAAATACTCAAAACACTTTCAGGCAACGTGTAGCTTACCAAGTTGAAGTACTAGTGTTGCTGGGGAGGAAGAGGTGAAGGTTTGAGGCAATGCTATATCTATGAGAAAAAGGGAAAGGAGAGGTGAGTTTTATCTTAAAACTCAGTGAGTAGATCCTCACCCACAACTATACATAGGACAAGGACAAGAAGAAAGATACATAATTAATAATGCAACATTCATAAATCATTTTCATTTATAATACATAATAACTTACGAAATCACATATTTACTAGAATATAAAAATCATGTTGTTTCTCAAGGAATTACTAAAAGAACATATTATTCATCCTGTAAGGTGGTGCTTATAGTCCCTAGTGAACAAAAGCACTTGTCTAGATCTTAAAGGTCCCTGAATCGCGTCCTTGGAGGATAGATCCAAATAAGGATAACTTGCCCTTGAGGCACTTGATATACCAAGCTTGATGATTTAACTATTGTTAACTCAACTCTACTCCTACTTGTAATTCCTTATCCTAAAACCATATTGTAGTTGTAAAAGGGGGTTCTAAAATTCAAAGCTCAACAACTCTTAATCTTTATAAATAAACATAACATTTCACATTTCTTTTCATCAACCATAACTGATTCTCATCATTATAGCCAAGTCTAAAATCATAAAACAACTCGCATAACAACAACTTGAATCCAAAAATGGTCCCATGCATTTTGGAAATACAATAGTTTCATGAGACACTTAAAAACATATATCCTAATTCTTGCAAAAGTACATATAAACCTTGTATCATATCAAAGTTCAATTTTTAATTTGCGAAATACTCAAA
Source organism: Dalbergia oliveri (assembly GCA_030441495.1). Classification (NCBI taxonomy): domain Eukaryota; kingdom Viridiplantae; phylum Streptophyta; class Magnoliopsida; order Fabales; family Fabaceae; genus Dalbergia; species Dalbergia oliveri. The sequence goes on from JAMLFY010000009.1 coordinate 8,815,303, forward strand.
TATGTTAAATAATATACTTTAATGACCAAAATAAGGTCATGAGATAGAACCCGCTTACCTGGAAGAGGAATAAATAGTGTCAACACCAACAGGGTTCCATGAGCGGTGATGGCACCAACGTCCAGCATAACAACCATGAAACTCATGAATGATTTATGGGTAGCTCTAAATAACTCTAAACTAACTCTAACAATATTGGAAGAGCACTCCCACTTGACAATAATGAGTAAACAATGACACCCAACCCAAGAACATGAAAGAATGAGAAAAAGAAGACATAATCTATCAACAAATACACACCTTAAAGCTTGGAGGAGGAGGATTTGAGTAGGGTTGAGAGAGAAATAATGGAAGGGGTGTTACAAATGAGGGTTTTTGATTTGGGATTGGGGAGCCCAAAATGGGGTTTTAAAAGGGGTCAGGGCTCACTTAACAAAACTTCATCAGTTTGTATTGTTCACGCATCGTGGTACACTGCGGTAGAGGCAAAGTGCACCCCTCCGAAACATGCTACCGTTCCAGTGGTTGGATTGCTATAGTGGTCATAGAGTGCCCCAAAACTTCCACCCAAACTCCTGAACTTATAGTGGTCCTGTGTAATGCCCTGATTTTATCTTTGAGTACAAATGGCCAAAATGCCCGAGGTTATTTTTACTGAATTAAAGGATACCCAGGCAGTCATAAAATGAGTCAACTCAATGTTTGAAGAGGATTATGAGCAATGTTGAATATTGAGGTGAAATCTCATTTTCAAACTTGGCTAAAATGACCAAACCCTGTAGCATTTTACCGGGTAAAGGTGCCATTTGAGCCAAAACTTTTAGAAAGTTTGGAATAATGTTTATGAGTGGTTTGTCGGGTTAGTCAGAGCCTGGGAGGTCCAGGCAGTTTTAGTGCAAAATTACCATTTTGCCCTTAAAATAGTGTCCAGTGAGCTTAATGATGCAATTAACCAAACTTAAGCAATATTAGGCTCTAATCGAAGATTAATTAATTTCGATAACTAATCTAGAGTCAAAATAATTTATTAAGGTGAATTAGGACCTAAGATTGCTTAGTTAAATTCTAATTTCATTCTTTATTCAAGATTCTTAGTCATGGAATCTTGAATAGTAAATTCTCTCTCCAATTCCTTAAATAAAGGAGTTGTGTCTATGATTTAATTTGACTTGAAAATGGTTTTTAATTTATTAATCTAATAAGACCACCCCTAAATCAAGTCTTGACAACCTTAATTGACCATTACCTCACCTAAACACTTTCTTACAAACTCCTAATCAAAACCTTAATCAAAGAAACACCCAAGCACATCATTAAACCATAATTAGATGAACAATTTCTTTTCCTCCCTTGGCTAAATGCTGGCCAAATTCATCCTCTCCCATTTGTGTCACATGTTGATTTTGTTTCACTCCAAAGGCCATGCCTTAAGCCATGCCTTGCCTATACCTAGTCATACCTCCAACCATGCCTTTGAATGACAAGTTTTTGAAGATATTTTTCCTCCCCCATGGCCTTGAAACCGTCAGCCTTTCCTTCCCCTTGGCATCCTCCATGTTGCATTTTTTCTATAAATACCAAGCATAAGAAACTTTGTTACACTTTAGATCATTTGCCAAGTTTAAGCTTTCTTGCAATTTTCTCTCTTTTTCCTCAAATTCTCTTCATCTTGTTCTTCTTCCTCCACCACTAAAGAAACCTTTCCACCACCACAAACCACCATTCCCCACCTCAAACCACCTCTCAAACACTAAACATTTCCATTTACAAGCTTACTCTTTCAAGGAAAAATCATCTTCCTTGAGATCCCCTCTGGCCGAATCATCCTCACCATCCAAGAGAAGATTTTGTCTTCTCATTTCCATCAGGAACACAAGCTTTCTTTCATCTCTTTCAAAACTTCATTTGGTAAGGGTTTATTTTCAAAGTTTTCCTTACTTTCTTTAAGAAAAGTTCTAGTTTTCTCTTGGTTTTCAAAGCTCTTCTTTTCCTCTTTCATTTTGGCCTTAGGGCCTTTTGTGAGAAAAACTTTTGCTTGATGATGAGGTTTCAAGATAATGGTCTTGTGATGCCATGTGAGAAATCTCTAAAGCTTGAAAACTTGGTCTTGGACCATACATAGTTTTTTCCTTTTCTTTCTCCTTGTGCAAGATTTTGGTTTTCATGTCCTTTTCTTCCTATGATTTCGGTTTTTATTCCTTTAGTTGTACAAAGTTTGATAAAAATATTAAGTAACTCACTAAAAGTTTTGTTAAGAAAATTAATCATATGTTTTCAAAGAGCTCTAAGCTTACCCTTGCCAACCTTAAAGTTAGTCGGCCGTTCGAAGAGCTTACTCTAGATTGAAGCCCATGACCAATAAAATGAAGAACATGAGTAGTTCTTTTATGTTTGCTTTGATAAAGTGTTGATGTTGATCTCTTAGTCCATTTTCTTGGGCTTGATGATGAAGTTCAAACCAAAGACTTTTTGAAGACTTGGTGCTAATAACTCTAAAGCTCACTTTATGTTGTTAAGATACATGTTGGGTTAAGGCTATTAATGTTCCTCTAAAGTCTTATATGAGCTCTATTTAAGATAAAATAAGTTGCATTCATGTTTAAGTTTATGCCTTGCATATTATGTTTATTTTGATGCCATCACTAAGCTCTCAAGAATAAATAAATGTACTTGCATTTCATGTTTAAATTCCCAAGCTTGCACTTCATGTTTATTTTTAAGTTATCACTTAATCTTTAAAGATAATAATGAGATTGCATCTCATATTTATTTTATACTCTTACTTTACTTTATAATGAACGTAAAATAAAGTGCATAGCATGTTTATGTTTATGTCTATGTTATCACTTAAATATGCTAGAGCTCAAAGACTTGCCCAAGTATTACAAGTAAAGTTTTAGAAAATGAAAGCATTTCAAGAATGCCATTTCGGCCTTGTGATGATGATGATGGACTTGAAATGAGTTCATCTAATAATAAGTGCCAATAGCCTATGTCTTGGAATTTTTCTAAACTTAGATGAACTTAAAAAATATTATGAACAAGATTTTATGTTTTAAATCTACTTCATGAACAAAATAATTTAACTATTGACCTCACCTATATTTATATGATTTTAATGAGATGGATTGGTTTCTAAAAGATTTTTGAGTTCCTAAAATTATTCCAACAGAAAACTAGCAACTTATATGCTTTTAATTCATGAAATTATATGATTATGTGAGCTATACTTTTAGATTCTGCCTTGTTCCTTTGGCCACTATATTAATTCTGTTTTATGGAGTTAAAATGTGTAAAATTATGTTTGAGTGAAGCAAGGACCGAATTTGGAAGTTAAGAAAGAATAAGTAACTAGAAAGGACTTAAAATGAGAATTCTAGAACACTTAGATACAAAAATTGCAAATTCTATTCCAGCATAATTGAACCTAAGGAAAATGGCTTATAATTAGTGGATATGCGTAGGAATCCCTAATGATTAGTTTAGGAATTGAATATAGAGCCTTAGCGAAGACGAAACTTAGAAAAGGTAAAAAACGTAGATTTAGAACCCCGTAATCGAATAATAATCATGGTGACTAATCTATATTAGAGAGAATTACAAGTAATGATCTTTTAGGTGTATCCAAGGTTTATAATGGGCATTAGGATAATCAGAACACAATATTAAGACCCGTAGAGGTCAAAGCATAAGACATTGCAAGATAGGAGATATAACGTGAGTAAGTGACGAGTAACGAGTGTATTTATGTTATCCTGAGAGTATTAATGTTATGTGTATAAGATTGTGTGAACTTATGACGTAATTGATGTGATAATACGACATGCTATGATTGAGATGCATATGGATATAAGATGATGATGAAATGAATGAATATGTTTATATGGCTTTTAAAGATTTGATTGAATGAGACATTGAATGAGATGACATGAGTTGAATAAGTTGTGTGGCATGACTAGATTGAGGAAATTTGGTATCCAGCCGTTATACTCAGAACTCAAATTTGAGAGACTTAAAAGAAGTTTTGAAAAGAAAGACTTTGAATGTGATATGTCGAGACACATTTCTCCTGCTACGGTGAGAAAAAGTAAACCTGGGGTATGGTCGTGAGCCATCCAGAAGTGGACAAAGTCACTAGTCTAACCAGTTAATGTGTCACGAACGAACGTTCTCCTGAGTGGAGAAGGTAAAGGTAGGACATCGACATAGCCTGCCAAAGTTGACAAAGTCATGGTCTTAACCGTTGATGCGTTTCGAAGAAGAAGTCCCATGATGGGTGATCCTTAGGCCCCCTACATACTTCTGGAGTCGAGATTATTGTGATTATGTTACGCTTATCAAAAGGATAAGCAGAACTAGTGACGACTAGTTGAGGTATGAGCTCATAGCCTAGTTTTAGGGTGCGGTTACTATTTTTGATAACTTTATGTCACAAGTTTGAGAAAAGAGAAAAGGATGTGAAGTTCCATACTTATGAAAGAGAAAGATTCTCATGAGAAGTTACATGCCACTATGTGATGATAAGTTATTTATGTCATGTTTTAATTGTTTACATGTATAAAGTATTGCCATGCATTCATGTTTCGCTATGCCTATCATGCATTAAGATTCATTATGAAAGACATGGACCTTGGATAATTACTTTTATAAAAACCTCATAATGAATCTCTCATATTGCACCTTTTCATAATAAACCCAAGGTTCTTGGGGATATAAACGATGACATTAGTGTAGGAAGATTCCCTCCTGAGATTCTTTAGTAAGATTCTCACCCTCTCTACTTCTTTTCCTCTACGTCTTCAGATCTCGATGGCGTCGTCGTGATCTTCGTTGATACGCCAATTGGGAGGTGCACTGCAACAGGTGATATATTGTCGAGTCCACTATCAAAATAGTCTAAGTCCCCTTATTTGTAGTATAAGGTAACTCAATTCCTAAGGATACGCTTATGTTATCAAACCAAAATTGCTAAATACAACAAAGGGGGGGTTTGTGATTTTAGAATGTAAAAATGATAGAAACGAATGAAATGCAATTGATCAAAGAATCAATCCTAGACATCACGATTATTGCAGAATTCATCATGGTTCAAAAGAGTCCAAATTCGGATGCTACTCTGTTAACCCAAATTAACTATATGATCATATAGTTATCATTCAACAACCTTAAATCACAATCGCAATTTTAAATGAATGTTGAATTACATGCAGGTTCGATTAACCTGGATAACTAATCAGTTACTAGCCTTACTTGATTTTAACAACGAATTCGGTCCTATGTAATCAGATATAATTCAAACATAATCATGTTCAATAACTGAATTCATATTTGAAATTGAAGTTGAGAAAGGAAAGCATACATACGAAAATGAAAAATTACAAAACGGAAACTCCGAATTCAAACCAATTATCTATGATGTCAAGGATTGAAAGAAGTTTAGCCTTCCATAAACATCTCTATTGAAAGCTCTATTTCTGAATACAAAGGAAAAAAAAAGACAAGAAGAGAGATGATAGGTTCTGATGTGTGTTCTTTGAATGAACAACTTAGGCTTAAATAGAAAATGAAAAGATAAGATAAAGCTTGAAAAATCTGAAAAAAAGGATTTCCCTCCAATCAAAAGTGTCCCCTCGGATTACATCTTATCCAGATGTTATCTATCAAAATAATTCAGATTTCTGAAATCTGATCTAGATAAGATAATCCTCTCTGGATAAGCTTTCCATAGACATATTATATGACTCATTTGGACCAGAAATGAGTGAGATATGCCCAATTATGTGAGGAAAGGTCTTGGACCGCGTTAGCACGAGCTCCGCAACTTTGCAGCCCAATTAGGCCATGAATCGGGCCGAATTTGATGAAGCTTGTGAAACCCAAAATTGTAGATCTCGGTCTTAGCTTTCAGAAGACACCAAAATCACAAAAATCCAATATTTATAGAGCCCAAAATGATCTATGCAAGATGGAAAGGTCATAATGAGTGTAAAATCCAAGATTAACCAAGTTTTAACAATTAAATCCAATGAGACCCAATAATGCAAAACTCAATCAAATCATCAAAATTAAACACATGTAGAAATCAATTAGGCCAAGTATGCAACCATAATAGATGCCTTAAAATTTCTCTATCAAATTCCCCCACACTTAGTCTTTTGCACTCCTGGGCAAAATCCATAAGTTGAATCCTAGGGACCTCAAAATGTATGATTGGGAACAAGGAACAAACACTTTATGCACAAGAATTCAGAACACATATGAATATTTTCTTAACATCTCTAGTGAACAAGAAGACAAATCCAATCAAAAGATGAACCAAGAGTAATAGAATCTCACTAAGAAAACTCTTAAGTGTTTAGGCTTGTATTTACACTCAAAGCACATCATGAATGTTAACACTACCATAAGCTTGACAAACCTCTAACATCAACATTTGAAACACATGCACATAAAGATCAAAAGGACTTTTCAGGTTGTGCGGGTTAAGGTAGGGAGGATACAAGAAAGGATACTAGCTATCAACCTAAGAGACTAAAAGAGCAATGAAGAATGACTCCAAATGGACATGCAAAGTTATCCCAAGAGATACAATGCAACACCAATGAACTCATTTTGACTCTCATCAAAATTTTTTATTTTTTTATTTTTTTATATTATTTTTTATTTTTTTATTTTTCAAACCCTCCAATATTCACATCTATTTTTTTTACAATTTTTTTATTTTTTCAACAATGCTTTTTTTTTTTTTTGATCAAAGAAACACCTTTACACTTATTTAAGAACTCATTCCAAAGCTCTTTTACTCCCTAAGGTTAGGGTGAATCATTGTTTTTCACTTCATGAGCTTGCAATGAGTTATAAAACAAAGGATAGTTTAAATAGGCTCAAATAGGTAAACAATGGAATCAATGCAAGGTAGGCTAATTTGGCAAGTAGCACAAAAACAAAAATGGCCTAAATCATCTCATTACATGCATGTGAATCAAAAGCTTCAACAAGAGTCAAGTCAAGTTCTAGTAACCAACAAACATGAGTGAAAACACACTAAGCAAGGAAAAATATCATTCATATGTTGAAGGCTCATTAAAACTCTCAAGGGATAAATCTACCACAAATGGTCCATCAATTAATCATCAATGCTCACTAAAAATGCCAAAATCCATCCATATCATGTCATGAAAACTTGAGCACAAAGCCAAAACAAATTTTTATTTTATTTTATAAAGACTTAGAAAGATAAATTCCTAACTCTAAAACACTCCCCACACTTAAATCACACATTGTCCTCGATGAAATCACAAAACAAAAGATAAAGAAACATGTGTAATTAAAGAGCAAAGGAGGAAGAACTCCCTTATTATGGTGGAAAAATTTGCACTTGAGGGTAAGTGGGCTTATCCAAGGATACCTCCTCAAGTTGCTCCCCTACCAATGTTGGGTTCTCATGAAAATGCTTCAGACGATGACCATTTACCTTGAAACTCTTGTCACTAGATTCACTTTTGATCTCCACTGCACCATAAGGAAAAATGTTAGTTATAACAAAAGGGCCATCCCATCTTGAACGAAGCTTACCGGCATGAACTTAAGACGAGAATTGAACAAAAGCACTTTTTGGCCAACAGAGAATTCTTTTCTAGAAATCATCTTGTCATGAAATATCTTGGTTTTCTCCTTATAAAACTTAGAATTCTCATAAGCCTCCGAAGCTCCTCAAGTTCCTACTGAAGTTTTCTTTCACACCTGCTTTGTCAAAATCCATATTACAACACTTTACTGCCCAATATGCACGATGCTCAATCTCCACTGGAAGGTGGCACGCTTTACCAAAAAACAACACGGAAAGGGGACATCCCTATAGGTGTCTTGTAAGCGTCCTATGAGCCCAAAGAGCATCCTCAAGCCTACGGCTCCAATCTTTCCTGTTCGGTTGCACTACCTTTTGCAAAATTTTCTTGATCTCTCTCTAAAAACCTAGTCCCATTAGTTTGTGGATGATAAGTGAAACTCTATGAACAACCCCATACTTCCGAAGCAAAGCTTCTATGGTCCTATTGCAGAAATGACTCCCTTGGTCACTGATGATAGCACGAGGCACACCAAACCTGCAAAATATGTTAGACTTGACAAAATCTCAACAACACGTGCGTCATTAGTCTTGGTGGCCTTGGCCTCCACCCATTTGGATACATAATCAACAGCAAGCAAGACATATGTAAATCCAAAAGAGTTAGGAAAAGGGCCCATAAAATCAATACCCCATACATCAAAAACCTCACAAAAGAGAATAGGTTCCTGGGGCATTTTGGTCTACGAGTAATGGCTGATCCTTCTCCTGGCACTCACAAGTTGTAAAAACTCGATGTGCATCCCTGAAAATGGTAGGCCAATAAAAACGGAGTCCAATACTTTCCTAGTGTCCGTGTGGTCCAAAGTGCCCTCCAACAGGGGAGGCATGACAGAAATGAAGTCCTTAAACGATCTCATGATCTGGTATGCACCTGCGAATTACCTGGTCACTACAAAATTTCCATAAATATGGATCATCCCACACATAGTATTTGGAATCACTTTTTAATTTAGCAATTGTGACCTAGATGCATGTTGGGGTAAAACGATGCAACCAAGAAATTAACTAAATCAGCAAACCAGGGGAAGGGTTGGTATCATGCAGCTGCATAAGCCTCATTAGGAAAATCATCTCTAATAGGCAAAGGGCAGGATCCTCTCAATCCTGCTCAAGTGATCAGCTACCAAATTCTATGCACGCTCCTATCTTTGATCTCTATATCAAACTCCTGAAGTAATAACATCCAACGAATGAGCCTTGCTTTGCATCTGGCTTTTTCAATAAGAACTTCAATGATGCATGATCTGAAAAGACAATCACTTTAGAACCAAGTAAATAAGAGCGAAACTTGTCTAATGCAAAAACAATAGCCAAAAGTTCTTTCTCAGTGGTAGTATAGTTAGCTTGAGTGTCCAATGTAGTGAAGCATAGGCTATAACATGAGACATCTTATCAATTCTTTGAGCTAAGACGCTCCAAGTGCAAGGTTAGAGGCATCGCACATCAGCTCAAAGGGAAATTCCCAATTAGGTGGTTGGATGATGGGGGGTGTAGTGAGTCGCCTCTTCAACTCATCAAATGCCTGCTGACAAGGTAGATCAAAAACAAACTCCACTTCCTTCTGCAACAGTGGATAGAGGCAAAGCTATCTTGCTGAAATCCTGTATAAATCTCCTGTAAAAACCTGCATGGCCAAGAAAAGAACGCACTTCCCGCACAGATACGGGTAAGGTAAAGAAGCAATAACATCTATCTTGGCCCTATCAGTCTCAATGCCTCTCCTAGATACTAAATGCCCAAGACTATCCCTCTGTCACCATAAAATGACATTTCTCAAAATTCAGCACAAGATTAGTCTCAATGCACCTATCCAAGACTCTAGACAAACTTTCTAAACATGCATCAAATGAGGACCCGTAAACAGTGAAATCATCCATAAACACTTCCATGCAACTCTTAAAAGATCTGAGAAAATACTCATCATGCACCTCTGAAAAGTACCTGGAGCGTTGCACAGACCGAATGGCATCCTCCTGTAGGCAAAAGTGCCAAATGGACAAGTAAAAGTAGTCTATGGTCTTCTGGTGCAATATGGATTTGAAGGTAACCTGAGAATCCATCCAAGAAGCAATAATGAGAATTCCTGCAAGCCTTTCTAACACCTGATCAATGAATGGAAGAGGGAAATGGTCTTTTCGAGTGGCTTGATTTAGCTTCCTAATCTACGCACACTCTCCAACTATTCTGGACTCTAGTTGGAATCAATTCATTATCCTGATTCTTCACAACAGGTCATGCCAGTCTTCTTAGGAACCACTTGCAAAGGACTAACCCACTCACTATTGATATAGGATATATAATCCCTCCTGCTAGTAACTTGTTGACTTCTTTCTTCACTACCTCCAAAATGGTAGGATTTACCGCCTTACTCTTCTAAGTTTGGGCATCATCCTCTAACAATATCCGATGCATACAAGTGGAAGGACTAATCCCTGGAATGTCAGCTAAGACCAGCCAATAGCTTTCTTGTGATCTCTCAAATCTCCAACAACTTATCTTCTTGATCTGGTAAGATCATTTGCCACAATAACTGGGAGCTTATCATTAGCCTCTAGGTAAGCATATTTCAAGTGTGAAGGTAGAGCCTTCAACTCTAAAGTTGGTGGCTGCATAATGGATGGTAGTGGTGGTCCCTTTAAATCTGCATAAACATTTTCTCCAGCATTTCAGAATTAATCTCATCACATTTGAACTCTTCACAATCAGCAAAATCATCAAAATCATCATATTCAAAGCTTAAATCTGCATAATCATCAACTAGAAAATCAATGACATCAAGATAGAAAAGAGAATGCTCTGAAGGATGTTTCATTGCATCAAAAATGTTGAAGCTACAACATCATCACCAAACTCCATAGAAAGAGTTCACCATCCACATCTATCTTGGTCTTTGTGTTTTCAGAAAGGGTCTCCCCAAAATCAATGTGGGTCCATTGCTGGATGTCTCATCCTCCATTTCTAGAATATAAAAATAAGCTGGAAAATTAACTCATTCACCTGAACAAGCACATCTTCAAGTACTCCTGCTGGATGTGTAGTGCTCCTGTTGGCTAATTGGATTACCACACCAGTTGGTTTCAAATCTCCAAGCTTCAATGATCTATAAACTGATGTAGGCATGACATTTATGGAGGCACCTAAATCAACATTGCATTCCCAAAGTTGGAGTTACCTATGGTGCAAGGGATTGTGAAAGTACCTGGATCTTTGCACTTCTTAGGTATGTTGGGCTGAATTAATGCAAAACATTTCTGCCATGCTCACCTTTTCATGACCTTTAGCTTCCTCTTATGAGTGCACAACTCCTTAAGAAACTTTGCATATTTGGGGATCTGCTTTATGGCATCCAAAAGGGGGATGTTGACCTCCACTTCCTAAAAGTGTCAAACAACTCCTTATCTACTTCAGACTGATTTCTTGTTTGAGCTATTCTATTGGGAAAGGGAAATGGAGGTATCAAATTAGAATCTCAACACTTGACTTTTTCTGAATTTCTATTTTTCTCCTGCATCATTTTTAGCTTATTTTTATCTTTCATCATTCTCACAGATTCATTTTTGTTTCTCCAACTCCTTACCACTTCTCAAGGTAATAGCACTCACATTCCCTTTGGATTGATGGTGATGAGAAGGAATTTCCTGAACCTTCTGACTCATCTTGTTGACTGAAGTTGCCAATGTCCAATCTGTCTAGGTCTTGAATTGTAGAATTCACATTCTGGAACTGTAGGTTCCTGGTCGCCATTTGTTTCACCAAATCCTCCAAAGTAGGATCTTAACTGGTACTCTGCATGGGTTGCATCATATTCTCCTCATATTTCCTCCTCTCTAATGGAGGTGCCTGGTACTTATTGCTTTGACTTGGACCTGGTCCTCCTGTTTGAAATCTTTGTTGTTGTGGTACATTTCCTGCAGGGACCATATCTCAAATTAGGATGATCTTCACCCTGGATTATACCTCTAAAATGGATCATATTTTTGCTGTTCTTGAAGGTCTGTATGGTTGCTGTTCCCCAATGAACATTCAGCCACTCAACTGGGTCTTGCACTCCTTGATCAGCTTCTTGTAATGTAGGACATGCATCAGTATAATGATCTGTGGTGGCACATATGCTGCATACTTTTGGGGAAATTGATTTGCTGCCTTGTTTGCTAGTGTCCTCTCCAACGGCTCAGTCTAACAAGAGAAGTAAGCTTGTTATCTTATTTTCAGCCTCTTCTTTTCACGTCCAAGTCACCTCATTCATTCCCTTAACTGGTGCAAAAGATCTCGAGCCAAATTCCTTGAGTTGGCTGCCATGTTAGCATTTGAGTTCTGGCTTTCTCAGGTGTCTTGTCCATCAATGCTCCACCACTTGCTGCATCAATCATATTTCTATCATTTTGAATTAGTCCTTCATAGAAATATTGGATGAGAAGCTGGTCACTAATTCTGGTGGTGAGGACATGTTGCACACAACTTTTTGAATCTCTCCAGTACTCATATAATGTCTCCCAGAAACTTCTGATTCCACAAATATCTTTTCTAATGGATGCTGTTCCTGGATAGAAAAAACTTCTCTAAGAATAATCTTTTCATTTCATGCCAGGTAGTACAAACCTGGATGAAGGTAATACAACCAATCCTTTGCTTCAGCATCTAAGAGAAAGGAAATGCTTTCAACTTGATATGCTCTTCGGCACTCCTTAAGGTCGCATAGTTGAGCACACAACATGAAACTCCTTAAGATGCTTATTAGGATCTTCTTCCTGCAAGACCATGAAACTTGGGCAGCAAATGAATTAAACAGACTTAAGCTCAAATGGCACCTCTAACTCAGGATATTGAATACACAAAGGTTGATATGCAACATCAGGTGTAGCTAATTCTTTCAAATCTCTTATGCTGATTAGCCATGTTATCAACACTAGTTTAGATGCACAATCAGATGCACTATCAGTTAAATCAACACTTTGATTCCTTTAGTATTATGAAAAGCTAAATTCCTATTTACTCTATTCAATCTATGAAAAGTTCTATCTATTTCAGGATCATGTGCATATAATTCACCAGGATCAGACCTTGTCATGCACACACAACAGCATAGATAAAATTAAGGCACACAACTCAAAATAGCCTATATATTGCAAAATAAAATAGAAATTGAAAAATCGTATTAGCTATTTTTTAAAAAAATAAATAACACCAAGAATTACTCTAAAATGCTAGGGAAGTAAGCTCACCAATTTTTTCATTTTAAAAATAGTGAAAATAGTAAAAAAAAAATAAAAAATGGCCTAAACGAAGGAATTTGGGAAAAATAAGCATACCAAGGCAATCACTCTGTGAATGCCTTGTGTCAATTATTTTTTTTCTGATTTTTATGAATTTTTTCAGGGTAATATAAGAAAGTAAAAAATTACCTGTATTTCAGCTCCAATAAAAAGAAATGCAGCCTGCAAAACCACTATTAGTGACAACAGAAGCGAATTATTCAACACTTACTTATATACAAGATAAGATAACATAATATGTGCATTCCCAGGCAAGGCGCAAATTTTGATATGCCCTAAATCCACTATCAAAATAGTCTAAGTCCCCTTATTTGTAGTATAAGGTAACTCGGTCATTCTTCCTAAGGATACACGTTATGTTATCAAACCAAAATTGCTAAATACAACAAAGGGGGGGTTTGTGATTTTCAGAATGTAGAAATGGCAAAAGGAATGAAATGCAATTGATCAAAGAATCAATCCTAGACATCACGATTATAGAATTCATCATGGTTCAAAAGATCCAATTCGGATGCTACTCTGTTAACCCAAATTAACTATATGATCATATAGTTATCATTCAACAACCTTCAAATCACAATCGCAATTTTAAATGAATGTTGAATTACATGAGTTCGGATTAACCTGGATAACTAATCAGTTCTAGCCTTACTTGATTTAACAACGAATTCGATCCTATGTTAATCAGATATAATTCAAACATAATCATGTTCAATAACTGAATTCATATTTGAAATTGAAGTTGAGAAAGGAAAGCATACATACGAAAATGGAAAATTACAAAACGAGAATTTCCGAATTCAAACCAATTATCTATGATGTCAAGGATTGAAAGAAGTTTAGCCTTCCATGGACATCTCCTGAAAGCTCTATTTCTTAATACAAAGGAAAGCGAAAAGACAAGAGAGAGATGATAGGTTCTGATGTGTGTTCTTTGAATGAACAACTTAGGCTTAAATAGAAAATGAAAAGATAAGATAAAGCTTGAAAAATTGAAAAGAAGGATTTCCCTCCAATCAAAAGTGTCCCTCGGATTACATCTTATCCAGATGTTATCTATCAAAATAATTCCAGATTTCTGAAATCTGATCTGGATAAGATAATCCTCTCTGGATAAGCTTTCATAGACATATTATATGACTCATTTGGACAGAAATGAGTGATATGCCCAATTATGTGAGGAAAGGTCTTGGACCCGCGTCAGCACGCTCTCGCAACTTGCAGCCCAATTAGGCCATGAATCGGGCCGAATTTGATGAAGCTTGTGAAACCCAAAATTGTAGATCTCGGTCTTAGCTTTCAGAAGACACCAAAATCACAAAAATCCAATATTTATAGAGCCCAAAATGATCTGAAGATGGAAAGGTCATAGTGAGTGTAAAATCCAAGAATTAACCAAGTTTTAACAATTAAATCCAATGAGACCCAATAATGAAAAACTCAATCAAATCATCAAAATTAAACACATGTAGAAACCAATTAGGCCAAGTATGCAACCATAATAGATGCCTTAAAATTTCTCTATCAGAAACATAGTCATATCATTTCAAGGGTCGATGTGCAGCATTTTCGTGCATGTGACTTCCGTTCACGCATCCAGTTTCCAACTTTCACTTCACTCTTTCCTCACTGTATGGCAATGACCTGATCTTCGGAGCCAAGACCCCATGAACGCAGACTCGCGTGCCTATCCATCATCCTCATAGTTAGACTACCAGGAGTACATCCTCATACCATGCACCTGGGTTGACTCTGGAGACTCCCTGCTTATGCTCAGAAGGATTCTACTCCCTCGGTACCCATGGACGTGGGTAGTGGAGCGAGGGATCCTGCTCACCCGCGAGGCTTGTGAGGCGAGTATTGACGCTGAGAGGCACGTGCAGAGGTGGTCATGTGTTCCTCGCTCAGGGCATGCCCAGCCCCTCTTCGTCCTGGCCATGACGAAGAGCTCGAGTAGTTCGATGGGACACATCTCCCATCATGAGAGGATTAGCGTCACTAGTAGGTTTAGAAGAAGGGGTAGCTATAGTTGGGTTTGATCTTTTGGGGTTTCCCTGTACTTGTTGTTATGTTTACTTTCTGTTTTATGTTTTATGTACTACAACTCTGCCCATCCTTATGTGGGTATGACTTTATGTTTTTTTTTTTTATATTTCAGTTGATGTATCCAACTATGTATCAAACTATGTGATCTAATATATTATGGCATTTGCTTCTATGAATGGATGTGTCATTTATTGCTTTCAATTGTATGTTTAATTTCTCTATCGCTTTACGTTTCGCTCATGATAGTATACGGCTGCATTTTGGTTTATGTGTTTCAAAAAAAAAATTTACCTATATTTTCTGCTAAGTAATTTTACAAATGAATTTTAAAGGAGGTAATAACTAATAATTAATCTTACTACGTCCTAGGCGTATGGGTTAAATATTAGGGTGTTACATCCTGGACCATTATGGTGGCAAGTAAGCATAGATTTTTGCAACACTTGGTCTTTTGTGCATGGGGCTTTCAGCAGATACAGATGGGTCTTAGAAAACCTTAAGGCCATCCTTGGGCTTTGCTAGGGACACATGTACCTAAGGTATTATAGCTCATTATGCCACTAATTGGCTAAATTAGGTGAATAAATAATGAAAAAGAAAATGAAAACACTAAACTATAAAATTTAAGTGAATATGATTTTATATGTATGTGTATGTTCTTTTCTATTGTCATGCATACATGAAATATATTATTGTATCCATACTTAAAAAGACCATGTTAAAAGATATGTCTATCTCAGGTAATGTAATACCCATGTACATGTGCACAAGTTCTGTTTAGCCTCAGGGTCCTCTAGGACCCATTGGGTCCTAAACCATAAGTCTAGATCCCACACCTTCTTGGAGGACTATATGTTAGAGTGATATTCTTGCGAATCAAAAGTCCGGTAATTGTTCCTAGAGGGAAAATAAGTTGAAGAGTGATTTTTAATGAATTTTACAAAATCCTTAAACATTTCATTTTAGCCCACAAGTGTCATTGCAAGGTTCCAAGACCATAGTAATGTTTTACATTTTTTCTTACCATGAATTAAATTATATTGCATTTGCATGATTATAGCTTTCATGGTTTTAAATCTGTAAAAGAGTAATTCAATATATATTGTATTATGACTATAGATAGAGAGTTTGATTATGAAACTAATTATGATGATTTAGATTTCAAAGACAAAATGGTTTATGTTAGATATGAAATTGTATTTGAAAATGGATTTTATGATTTAAGCTTTGCATATAGAGAAACTCAAATGTCACAAGACTTACGTAAGGATGAGATTCTTCATGTGCCGGTCATATTCCAAGTCGGGTAGTGACAATGTGGTATTAGAGCCATAGGTTTCCCTGCATGGTACTAGAGCAAGTGTCCAGGTAGCACATCGTTTATGTAAATGGAAGCATGCCTATTTGCATTGATAAAGCGTTACTTGAGGCCTTTAGGAAGAGTCAGTCATGTCTAGGTTCAGGAAAGTCTCTGTCATTTCTTTGAAACTCTTGGTTTGGTTTCCTATCCCTTTTCCTTTTTCTAAAGTGAGCTATGCCACAGTAGCACCATGTCATTAGCACCAGACATGTATGGCACCATGAATGGGCTTTGAACCTATCAAGGGTAGTCAGTGAGCACGTCAGAGCTGGAGTGCATCATAAGGAAGCACAAGCAAGAATGATAGCTAACAAAGGTTAGTAGTAGGTACCATTGGCCAGGGCCACCCCTCTCATGCCCTCCTTGACGTGTCCCACATCGCTCAACTAAGGGGTTAAAGCATCAACTAGAGCAAAGTAGGAAAGTTTATATGGACCAGTCAGATGACACAAATAGTTAGACAAGCAGAAAATGCCATAGAGGTCAGTGCCTACGGGCACATCCACATGCTACAAATCCAGTTCAGAACAGAGAAACTCAATGCCCCAGAGGAAAAAGGGTTTGCATGAAAGTAACCTAAGCACGAATCATGCATATAGGCATATTGTAAGATTGATGCTTGTTTATGAGGTGTTACGTTATTTGAAGTAATCTTGGATGCCATGAACATATTGCATGTTGTGTTTCTAAAAGATGCATTGTTGCATAATTTATGTTTGGATTTATGCTTCTACATGGCATGAGTATAATGTGCATGTAGAATACGTTGACTGCATAGTGTAAATACTAGATAAGATTTGGGCATTTATTCGAGTCATTGTGCATGTTAATTGTATTTGATTGCTTTTCACTGTTACTTGTTGTTCTTTTCCAAACATGTGTATAAGATGAGTGTGTTAGAAATTATGTATGTTTTACTAGCTTACTAATGATCAACATGAATGGTATGCATGCCCATAATAAAAAATCCACATGAATAGATCAATAGGAGTTTTATGCCTGAATGATTGATTTGTCATGATAATCTAGAATTTGATGTTAAGAAAATGTTTTTGCAAAGTAAGTTTTCTCATGCTTAGTGTTTTGGTTAGTGTTATTTATTTGGAACAAGCATGCGGATAATTAGTTTTGAGCTCCATAGGTTGAGAATTGAACTAGAGAATACTTGCACATTGTATGGCATTTAGAACCTTGGTGCATAGATTTCATGTGTTTTAAAAGAATCTACGATGTAGTTGGCATGATAGGTTGAATGAGCAAATGACATGTCCATGATTGTATGCCTATGGCTTTATGTATGAGAATGTATGGTTGCTATGTGTATTATAGAAAAATGACTAATTCATTCTTTTGCGAAAGTTTATGAAAGCTTAGGAAATTTAAAACGAAAGAAGAAAAGAAATGGAAACGTGTCTTACTTATGTTCGAATAAGTCAATAAGCATCTTATAGTTCTATTTATGCTCATAGAAAATGATTTGGTTTAAGATTTGATGTTTCAACAAGTTGTGTTTTGGTTAGGGAATGCTTCCTTTTTTCATGTTATGTGTGCAAAAGTAACATTGTTTTAAGGTTATGTGACATGAATTAGAGGACTATATGCTTGTATGATAGTTTACTTGAGCTAGCATTGCAAAGACATGATTAGAGTTTAAGGAAGATAGTTTAGATCCTGAATGTAGATAAGTTGTATAACATATTGAAGAGCTCATATGTGTAGGACACATGTTTTCTCCCTCTAACCTCCAAGAAGCTAGACAAAAAGGATTTAAAAGAAAATTGTTATGTTTATGTTATGGCTTGGTAATACAATAGTAAGAAGTTATTGGGCAAGAAGCATGTTGTTTGTCTCTATTGCATGAACTTGTATGATGTATATGATTGATGTGTTGCATGTATGCATGTTAGAAGTATAGCCATGTAAACACGTAGCCCTGACATTCATGAAGAAATCGAGGATGCAGAAATCGAGGGCTAGAAGTCCCTATAGTATCAACTAATATTAGACATAAAAGCAAAAGAACCATAGTAAGGACGAAAGTGACGTTTAGCTTCTTTGCTTGACAGTTCATGCATGCATAAAGCGGCATAACATAGGTGCTCATCCAGGACTTGCATCGTGGAAAGGGCTGCCCAGGTGAAGCCACCTAGTCTTAGTGCCATGATAGGAGCCTTTGGTGCCGTGATGGGAAAAGGCTACCCTTAGAGGTGAGGCCCCAGAATGTGACAATTGGCATCCTCAGCTAGAGTAAATGGAGAGGAGCCTTTAGGATGACACTTCTCCCAAAGTATTAGCTCATACCTTAGAGTATCATGTTAGTATGTTCCAAGCATCCAAGCCCATCCTTGAACCCTATGTGGACGGGTTTTCCGTTTCTTTGGTCTTCCTGGTTACGCAATTTTAGATTTGGGGACCAAATCTTTTAAGGGGAAGATAATACCCAGTATACGCATGTCATAGACAAGTTTTGTTCACCCTCAAGGTCCTCTGGGACCTCCTCCTAGTCCTAAACTTCACTAAGTCTGGATCCTACACCTCCTTAGAGGGCTATATGTTAGAGTGACATTTTTGGGATCAAAAGTCTCGATAATTGTTCCTAGAGGGAAAATAAGTTAAAGAATGATTTTTAATGAATTTTATGAAACCCTTAAACATTTCGTTTTTAGCCCACAAGTTTAGAAAATCTCAAAAACCTGGATTAACTAAAACCCAAAATTTGGATTTTGAATGGTTGGGATTTTGATTTTTTTGATATTTTATTTGAATCCAAATGGGGGGTATTTTTTATTTACATTTATATTTTAAAGTTAATGATTAACTTAAAAATAAGTGGGTGTTAAGGTGACCCAGAATGCCAGGACGTTGGGAGGGTGCAGTTCGGGTTTTATTGTTGCAAAATTTCCAGAAAGCCTTGCTATAGCTAGTTATGTTCATTCAGCGAGGTGAGCCAGGGAAACTCACTCAGCGAATATTCACTCAGCAGTTGTTGCTCCTCAAGTTCATTGCAGCGAGATTCACTCAGCGTGAGATTTACTCATTAGCGAATGTGTCTGATGTGCATAATACAAAACGATAAGTTTTGATAAATGAGCCCCCAACCCTTAAAACACCCCTATGCTTAGGCTTCCCCTTTCCTAAACCAAAACCCTCCTTTCCAAACCCTCTCTAACCCTTTCTTCTCAATCTAACCCCAAATCCTTCTCTTTCAAGATCAAAAGTAAGAGATTTATGGGTTTTTGTCTTTCATTTCTTTCCCATTCCTTGTTCTTTAGTTTGGATTGTTGTTAGTCTCCATTATTGTCAAGTGGGGTGTTCCCCCAATATTGTTCGAGTTAAATTAGAGTTATCTAGAGAGTATTAGAGTTTAATCTAGAGTTATGGTTGTTCTATGGTAGTTGTTGGTGTCATTCCAAGCTTCCAGGTCAAGTAGTGGTGCCCACATACTCCGGCTTCCGGTAATGGATTCAATCCTGTGATCCTTATTTTGGTCATTAGAGTTATTTTCCTCACATTGTAGCATTGTTACATGATTTTAGATATAATTTTAAAGGATTACAATTATTATTGGTTTTATTGGAGTTATAAGATTATGATTTTCAAAGAGCATGAATTATGTGTTTTAGAAAACCATGGGACTATGATTGATATGTTGAGTTCTATGAAAATGTTTTATATTATTCATGAACAGATTTGTTGCCAAATGTATGATTTAGCAATATGCCCATTTGAAAAATGTGTTCTTATGGATTTATGACATTATTATGTTTTAAAGATTTAGATTTCAAGTTATGTTTTGAAGATTTAGTTAAGATATTTATATATATAGCGAGAAATGTGAAACGTGAATATGATCTAGCTTTATGAATAAATGTTATATGAATTCCAAGTTTTATATTTGTGAATCCCTAGTCTTTTAAGTTACGATTTCAAATTTGCTAATTATATGAAAATATATTAAGATATGAATTTAAAACTTTAGTTTTATGGTACCAAGAGGTACATAATTCATGGTATTCAGATTCTTAGATACATATTCCTGGGCTTGAAATCAAAATGGCTACAAGGTAATCCTTGGGCATGATATCAAGCCATAATTATGTTAAAGTTAGATTGTTAGAATTATTGAGTTTAGAAACTCTCAGAGTACTAATAATTTAGGGCTCACGTTTACGGGGACGAGTACCATCTTTCAGCATTGTTGTTTTTAATTATTCTTAATTCAGTTATGTATGTTGATTAGTATTTAGACAACATGGAGGCAACAGTACAATCAGCATGAGAAATAGTATAAATCAGCCATAAAGACAATATAGTAAACAACTATGGAGGCAATATTATGAAAGCCATGGAGGCAATAGTAGGAAACCGCCATGGTGGCAATTTCAGAAAATGAGATCTAGTTAGGTGGCCAGCTTGTCCACAAGGACCAGGAACAAGAAAATTCAATAACAGTTATTATTATTATTATTATCATGTTCTTATTATTGTTATTATTATTGCTATTAGTATTATTATGCATCTTGGTTGCTATCCCATGAAAGAGGTTATGGGTGAGAATTCACTCAGCTGAGGTTTAGATGAAACTTACCCATCTTCTTTCTCCTATTATAGGTATAGTAGCTGTTAAGAGTCTTAACTCATCCTCTTCCAGGAGTAGCAAGGCACCTGTTTGGTGAGCTTCACTTTGGAGTGAAGTACCTTTTTGTTGTTCTTAGAGTGCTCCAAGTGTTATTTAGGGTCCCAAACCATAGTGATGTTCTAAATTTTGTCTTACCATGAATTAGATTATATTGTATTTGCATAATTATAGCTTTCATGGTTTTAAAATATAAAGAGAGTAATTTAGTATATGTTGTATTATGACTATAGATCCAGAGTTTGATTATGAAACTAATTATGATGATTTAGATTTCAAAGACAAAATTATTTATGTTAGATATGAAATTGTGTTTGAAAATGGATTTTATGATTTAAGTTTTGCATATAGAGAAACTCCAGAGGTCACGAGGCTTACGTGGGAATGAGATTCCACGTGCAGGAACACTCTCAAATCAGGTCGTGACATGAGCTTATACTAAAAGTCGATTATCATCAACAAATACAATAGGAATAAATAAGGTGTTAGAACAGATGACATTACCTCTCTCTAACGCCTCGATTTTTCTCTGACACTAACAGAGAGGTCCTCTGACACCACAACGCTCAGAGAAACCTCTTCAGGCTTTTTTCTATGCTTTCTTCCTCTCAGGCATTGTCACCTTTGAAATTTTTGTCAGAAACCTTAGGGTGATTGCATTGACATTTCTTTTGGGATTTGGCACGGTTTGAAGGGGAGTTGGGAAGCCAAGGCTTACTAACTCTGATTATTCTTTATTTGAGTCACCTTATTTCTTAGCTGAGCATTCTCTTTCCTTATCTCCTATTTCTATTCCATTATCATCTTCATCATCTTAGTCATGGTAGGATTTAAGGAGGAAGATGCATGAGGGCTTGTTGCATCTTATGGCCTAGTACTTTTGTTGCGAAGATTGGCCCTATTGAGCATTATTTCCCCACTTAGATTAGGGTGATTCTTCAGATTGAGTTGTATGTGTTTCCAAATAGGAACTAGCCTAGCTGGTTTTGAGCTTGACCAGGGAAGGAGTTTGTTGCTACTATTCCAATGGTTAAGTCATCTTGTAGTGTTGGAATATATGTATGTGATAGTCAGTTGAAGTACAAATACCAGATCTTGGGAACCATTGGTGTTGTTGCCTGGTTAACCATCAACCTTCATGAGCCTAGAAAGTGTTTGTAAGGTCTGGGTCAACATTGGATTCTCTAGTTGGCTAGCCTCATGAAGGCCCTTAGTACTAGTGGCCGTCTTGGAACCAAACTATTGAAAATTTGTAGCCATATTCTTAATCACAGCACAAGCTTCTACTAGTGTCTTATCCATGAATGCCCTCCATTAGCAGTATCAATCAAGCACCTATCAGGAGATACAAGACCCTCATGGAAATCCTGGAGTAGAAGCTCCTGGATCTAATGGTTGGGGTAGCTTGCACAAAGAAGCTTGAAGTGCTCCCAATACTCATGTAAAGTTTCATTGGACTAGCGGATTCCAAAGATGTCCTTTCTGATGGATGCCACTTGAGAGGTGGAAGGTACCTCTCAAGGAAAAACCTTTTCATCCTTGTCCAAGTCTCGGCCTATTTGGCAAGTTGAAGAACCAGTTTTCTCAGCATCCTTTAGGGAGAAGGGGAATGCTTTGAGTTTGGCATCATCCACCTCTACCCCATTAGATCTCATCTAAAGCACACCGTATATAGCTTTTTCAAGTGTTGGTATAGGTCTTCCTCATATAGTCCATGAAATTTGGGTAAAGCATGGACCATATACCCCTTGAGTTAAAGTCAATGTCAATATTCAATTGCCAAGTGCTACTAGGTAAAGCAGGAGCAGTGAGCTCCTCAATGTATACTTGCATTCTCCTATATTTCTTGCATCACCTGAAACAATAAACAAAGGATCAGATCACTTAGATTGTTCCTTGTTGACGCCTTGACTATCTAATTCACCTTAAAATTTTCTCAATTTAGAATCAAGAGGTAGTAAATTACGCAGACAAGGAATGCTTCATACAAGGGAACAATCAAAAATAAAAAAAAAATAAAAAATAGATAAAAATTGAATTAAAATAAAATATTATAAATATAAAATAAAAATAGTAAAATAAACAACTAAATTTCAATGTTTGCTAAACAACGGTGCCAAAATTTGATGGAGGTTGTCGCTATCCTCAAATTAGAATTAAATAGTTCAAGTCCTAAATGCACCAAAATTGTAGTTAGGATACAACTTGGATCATCTCTCAAGGAGCCTATATTACTTAGTTGGAAATTGGGGTGTTTTGAGAATTAAATTAAAATAATTAAAATTAATTGAGAAAGAATTAGATATTAAAGGCACTAGTGCAAAGTATTCCTAGGATTGGAACTAGTTATCATAGACCAAATATTGAACACATTATTGGCTATTAGTAAATAATTACTAACAATTATACTAGTGATCGATCGACCTTTAGAATTTGACTAATGCAAATAAATAACAAACGGATCCCAATTCAATTAGAAATTACATTGATTTAAAGTACCAATTGATCAATCAATTATGCCCAAAGAGTTTACCTAAACCACAATCACCAATTTAGTTATTCCAATAAAAATTGTAACAATTTCAACAATAATTAAAAGAATAGAAACTTAAGAACATTGAGAAAACTAATATTCAATATAAAAAAGGTATCTCAAATATCATTCCAATCCATTCAGAAACCCTTAGACTAGTAAGGAAAACTACTCCTCCATCTCTGGAGGATTACAACAATGAAATTAAAAGTGTACCTAAAGATAATAGCAATGATCCTTGTTACAATCTCCAAGAACAATTCAAAATCACTAAAGGAATCCCTAGAGAAAGAAGAATGAGAAGAAAAGGTAGAGAGATAAAGAGAGATCCTAGTTGCCTAAACTCCAGATCCAAAACTAGGATAAAAGTCTGTGTCATTCCTTTAAATATTGTTATCTAAAATAGCCTTAAGTAGGGCCCAAAATAGATTAATTATCTGTAATTCCATCATCGCAAGAGTGTGAAGTGCTCACCAGAACAGTGAGCTCGAGCTCTACATCTTGATGCTTACCGCTCGCTCGAGATTGGCCTTTTCCAGTTTTGTTCCTTTTTGCAATCCTTCAGCTCCAAGCTCCTTCCAAAGAGTTCCTAGCCTTGTTCTTCACATTTTGCATTTAATCAAAAGCTCCTGTGTGCAAAACTATTCTCAAAGAGATGAGTTAAATGCAATAGGCTCTAATCCAAGAATTATTCCAAAATTTATACAATAGTCAATGATTCTATAAAAAATGCACAATGAGGACTAAATCAAAATCCTAAGTACTTACATTAATAACTCAGTTAAACTTATGTAAAAAGCTAAGATTTAGAAGCAAGAGGCATAGATACCGTTTATCAAACTAGCAGATCCATCTCAACATAAAACCTTGCAAAGTTACTTCGTTCCACCATTTTGGTGGTCGTGTAACCTTGATGGGTTTGCCAAACCCGCAACAAGGGATTTGATTGCACCCTCATGATAAAAACTCAGATTGAGCTCCACCAACTTGATCCAACCATAATTTGTCCAAAACACTTCTCAACGAGGTTGAAATCCAATGTCCAGCACTTCATAGCGAGATAATGATTAAAGATCATCCAAGAGCCCTCTCAATCGATCACTTTCTCTCTATCATCTAGAAGATCAAACTTAACCATATAGTAACCATTACCCATATTCATGATATCATCTCCTCCCTTGAGATGCCAAAGGGACCTCAACTTGTCTTTTGTCATGGAAAAATCGATGCACTTGCATAATAGCTTAATGACTACGGCATCAACCTAAGGGTGCAATCACTTCATCAACCTAGGGTGCAAACATAATCATGGTTTTCTTACCCCTTCCTCAAATTTCAACGAAGTGAGTTTTCCCTCGAGAAAATTTCCTAGTGTTTCGTGGATTAGAGTTTGCTTGCCTCCCTAAACCTTATCATGGAAGAAGCACTTCCTCCAATCAAGTTTATTTACAATTTATCTACACTTCATACATTAGTAAATTAGGATTTATTATGCTTGTTAGCAAGCAATGTTACCCATGATTTATTATGCATGTTAGCAATGTGTTAGATCTATTCAAAAGTTTACAAACTTGCTTTTTTATTGGAAACTTTAACAGAGCACTAGTTAGAAAAAATTTTTCTTAGAGTAAATAACTCATGTAGTATCTCAAGAAAATTTCGCAAGGCTATTTAGTTCTTCAAAAGCTAAAATTAAACCCGGTCCCTCAAGATTTTAATAATAGTACATATTAGTCCCTCTGTATGTATGTGATTCTTTAAACACTAATTGAATTGCACATTAATCTGCTAACATGACGTTAATGATGTATATGTCATTTGAAGTAATAGATCTTAAAATGACTAGATGGTTGAAATTCACAAAATGAGTTATTTAAATCTCTATTATAAGTCATAAAGTGATCCATTTTGTGCAATTTTAGACATCAAAATGGGTGTAATATGTTCCAAAATAGCTTCATTTAGCTTGCCTTAACATTTTAATGACATGCCATTATTATACTGTGGCACATATGTAAGTCTACTAATGAAAAACCAACAAAGGGACTAATGTGTCCATTATTTTCAATCTTGAACCACGAGATTAATTTATCTTCTTGAAGGATGAAATAGTCCAAAGCAAAAATCTTGAGGGACCAAATAGGGTATTCAATCTTTTTCTTATTATTGGTTTGGGTTTGATAAACTTGTTAGGCACTCACAAGTTCATTCTATGCAGAGGTCATGACGTAAGTTTAGCTGGTGATGCTATGTATCTTCAAGGTTTTAAATTGCGAATCACATCTTGTGATCCGTAGTGCCCGCATTGGACCGCAATTGCGATATGATGTATTTTCACATAAATTTATCATGATGTAACCGTATAAGGCAACAAGTCGCAACGACCACATCAAGGGTAACAGCTGCAATGGGCTTTTTTTCAATTTGAAGACGCACAAATTTTTCACCGCATCAACCGCAATGCGTATTGCGACGGCCAAGCATACAAGTTGGATGGCATGAGACCATGCTTGCTGAATAGGACGAGCGCATCCATCGTAGTATCGCTGATGTAAACATCACAATGCCGTATTGGGGAAGGTTATCAAGCCACCATAAAACTTCAAATAATGTTCATGTATATAATCCACCAAAAGAAACTTGTGATTTTTGTCTTTAGGAATAATATAATCCAGCTTTCTAGAAGGCCATGAGAAAGCAACCATTGTAGTCAATCATACAGAAAGTAACCCCCCCGTCAAGTATTATTGACTTCTAATTAAAACTGAAACGAAATCGATGGAATAGTGCCAAACTCAGCATTTATTTCATAAAGCAAGTCATGCCATGGAGCCAACTAGTCGTCAATATCGACGTACTCCAACATGCATAGATATAAATATATGTACAAGGAAAATGATATGCCTTCCATACTTTAATTAGTTATCCATTTCAAAAATTTGTTTTATCTAAAAATAATTATCTATTTACAAAATTTAAATAATATTAATTATTTTTTCAATAATACTCCTATTAAATACTATTAAACCATTAAATACTATTAATGAAGGAGAGATTGAAAAACACGAGGACAATTTAGCAAATTACTCTTAATATTCTCTAATATTGATATTTTTTCGATCATTTTCTTATTTTCGATAAATATTTAAATTGGACAATTATTCAAGGATAGTGGGGTATTTATATACTCTTGTTCAATGTGCACGTCCAAGCTGAAAGTCGTGTATAAATAAAGAGAAGCAAACTAGGTAGCTGATTTCTTGGAAAAAGGGTGCTTCATATATCATTGATATATGGTTGCATTTGGAGGTGCCTCGGAGGGCTTGGAGGCTTTCTCTTAGCTCATATAGTTGGGACAATCTTCCTAGGATAAGTTGTGTCTTCTTCTTTTCTTCTCTTTAATTAGCACATGTACCAAAAAATAATAAAGAGAAATTCATGTTAATGATTAGGAAGTAAGTAAGGTTATGAAAACTAAAGGATATTGAACAGATTAGGGTAAGGGTTCAGGGTTAAGTGGTCAAATGCTTTAATCAGGGTCCAACTAGAATATAACGGTATATAATAAAACTTATATTTATATAAATATATAAAAATATAAAATGAAATATATATCATAAAATAACTAGAAATTAAATTAAATATCAACCAACCATAAAACATAACACATAACATAATTCATCCCTAAATCAAGTTAAAATAAATACTCCAGCACAAAACCACAAATCAAATTAGTACTAAGCTTCAAATAATCATGTCCAAAATTTGCTTCAAGTTACAACAAATAAACGTCCCAAAAATTTGGAATAAAAAACATGGGCTTCAACCCTCTTACTTCAACGAAGCGGCGAGAGTTCAAACCAAAAGTGTATGAAAACCAAAACGGGTTTAATGTAGATGCGGAAGAAGAAATGTAATGGCAGAAGTAGATTAAAGGAGTGCAGAAGTAGATGGCAAAAGGGAAGTAGGAGAGGAAGCATACGGCTTGTGGTGGGTGATGCGGCGACGGCGGCATGGCGGGCTCGTGGTGGATAGCGGAGGAGGCGAATGATGGCAATGTTGTCCCCACTGCTTCACCGTTAGAATGGGTAACACAAGTGTAGACTAGGAAGGGGCCGAGGGCAAGGGCAGGCAGCATGGTGGGGGGGAGTGGGACATAGTAGAAGCGAACATGATCAGGTGGAAGCGAGTGAACGAACATATGCGAGTGAGGGCGCGTTGATGATGCCTATGTGAGCAAGGGACGCGGCACAGGAGGCACGTGGCTTATGGTGAAGCGCTGGTCCTCCTGGTTCTCTCGCAAAAGGAAAAACGGGAAACTAGGTTTTGGCTTTGGCTTTGGCAAATGGGCAAATAGCAAGGTATCAGAAAGGAAAAAGGGTCCTCTAGTCATTTTTTTTTTTTTACCCAAAAGACCAAAACGACGCCATTCCGGTTTCGGGCGATTCAATGGTTCTCTTTCGATATATATATGACGATTTTCAAGTCCAACTTGAACCGGACAGCAGCGGTTCCTCAGTTCAACCGTCAAACCAAAGGTGGTTTGGTTTTCAACACTAGAAGTAACTAAGAGGAATTCAATGATAACTAATATAATATTGTCATTCACACTATAGAAACATGACAAAAAAATATGGGGGCAAGTATGGAGTAATGATATATTCTCTTTAAGCATTAAGTTAACAATCCTTTGATTTTAAAATTACACTCACAATGGCATAAATAGTATTTTTAACACAATATTCAATAACTATTTAATACATGTAAGAGAGATTTTGAATTATGAAGTTTTTTATACGCACCAATTAGGAAGCTTAATTATTTTTTGGCAAACATATAAAACATAGAAAAATTTAATTTAGTGGGACTTCTATTTCCTCACAAATGAGAGCAAAAACAATTTTGAACTTATAATTATATATTAGTGAGTTTCTTTTTCATATAAGGTATATATTAATATTAATTGTTTAAAAGTCACAATAATCATATTTTAAAAATAAAAACAATATATATATAGGTGGTCATTCAATAGAAAAATCATATGTAAATGACTGAAGATTTTATGTATATGATTAGGAAATTGAGTGACAATATTATTACTTACAAGCATAGTGTCCCTCATTTCCCAATCTATAGGTGAACAATTCTCACTATTTCACATGATTCCCCAAATTGATAAATACACTATATAAGTATATAACTATGTACAAATATCATTTTCCATCAACAATTAAATAATTATATGTAGTGATGGATCCAGAAATTTTAATAATGAGGGTAAAAATAATTTATTAGCATAAAAATAAGTAGATTATGTTATATTTTATTGTTTTATCTCATCTAGAATTGATATAGGGTTAAATTCAATAAAATAATGGAAAAAATAAAATTATGTATATAATTACAAAAAAAAATTAAGGGCATGTTTGGCAGTATTTTAAAAATTGTTTTCAATTTTTAAGATGAAAAAAACAAGAAATATTATTTGACAACTATTTTTTTGGATGTTTGCTTTAAAAACAGAAAAACACAACATGAGTTTTTAAACAAAAAACCAAAAATTGATTTTATTGTTCTTTTGGACTTCTTCATCCACACAAATCTCACCCACACAAAGCTCACTCCCACATCCTCCTTTCACCTACCCGCGGATCTCCTCCCACCTCCTCCCAACTCCTCCAAGTGCTCCACAGGTTCAAGGGAGAGCTCATCCCACTCCTTCAGATCCAGGCTCCCCCACAAGTGGGCGGCACTCAACCACCTAGCGCAACAGAGCTCCGCCGGCATGAGCGACTGACCTAGCTCCATCGGTGCACTTGTGACTTAGCTCGACTATGCACTCGCGGTCCAAATCCGCCGCGCACTAACGCCCTAGATCCGCCGCGCATTCTGCACAAAACCTATATAGGACTAACTCTGCCAGCCTGCACAAGACCAACTCCGTCGGCATGAGCAACTAGCTTCGCCGACCTTGTGGCAGATACGCCACATGCGACCCTCTCCCTCTCTCCTTCTCTCTTTCTCTTTCTCTTCTCTCTCGCACTCTC
This sequence comes from Dalbergia oliveri, assembly GCA_030441495.1. Classification (NCBI taxonomy): domain Eukaryota; kingdom Viridiplantae; phylum Streptophyta; class Magnoliopsida; order Fabales; family Fabaceae; genus Dalbergia; species Dalbergia oliveri. Next base: position 8,844,828 of record JAMLFY010000009.1, read on the forward strand.
TCATTTTTCTTCCCTCTCACTGTTGTGGTTTATGCTACATTGATCTTTGTTGTTATTTTTAAATTGACACTAGGTTATAAATTGATCTCGCTTTGTTCGTTGTTGATCTTTGTTATGGATATCTCACGTTGTTCTTTGTTGATCTTTGTTGTGGATTTGTTGGTGTTGATCTTTGTTATAATCCTTGTGGATGCCAAATAATTTTTTGCTTGATTCATTTCAAAAGTTGTTTCTTAAAAATAATTCAAACAAGTTTTCTTGTTTTGAAAAATGATCTTAAAGTTGTTTTCTAAAAATGATCTCAAAATTATAAAGTTGTTATATGCCGAGTCACAAAATTAGAAAGATAGCATCACATGTATGATCCAAATCCAACAATTAAATCATGTAAACAATATTTACCTTAGATATTCACAGGAACATGGTGATAAAAATTTGAAATTGTGAAAAAAATTGTTAAAAAAACTAAATCCAGTGAAATATTGTGATATAAAAAGTATAAAAATTGTGACAAATAAAAATTTAAAATGAAAAAGCAAAGAGAAATTGCATAGATGATCAAGACCAAAAATAAACCAATGGGAAACAACATAGAGCACAACTTAAGAAGAGCAAATAAGCTTCCTGGACATCTTTCTTCAGGAAAAAAATGGCCTCTCTCCAGTTTCATTGATTGTCTATGCTACATAGTACTTCACCAATGTCAAGTAATTAAAGAATCTGATCCAAACAATCACAACATACATATCCATAAGCCAAAAATTGATAAAACTTGAACCTTTATCATATGAGAATGAAACTCCATGCATTCAGAAACATGGTTGAAATGCTTAGCAAGCACAAAAGAAAAGAAAACAAGAAAACATTTTTGTGACTAAGAAGAAGAAAACCTTGTATTAAAAAAATTTGTAAAGAAAAAATAAAATCATATCATCTCTACCATTTAGTCATTTGCCATTGTCATCGTCATCCTCATCTAACTCTCAATTCTTCTTCCGCTCACTCCATCTTCTTGACAGCTTTGAAGCTCAATCTTAAATCAAATAAGGGAAAGGTTAAATTAAAATTCTTGAAAAATAGAGGCGAAGAAAAGGAAATGGAAAACCCAATCTTATATGTGAAACATTTTGAAAAAAAAATAGATAGATGAGATGTAAATATGATAATGGAAGAGAATCTAGAATATAATGGCACTAAATTTTGATGGGAATAATTTTGAATAGGTGACATTTTATTGAAAGACGTGTAGTGTGGTTAGTGGAAAATTAATTTTCATTTTAAATTTAGATAATGAGATAGTGTCATGACAATGACAATTGACCAGTTTGGATATCAAACTTTGTTGTGTTATGATTGTTTATTTTCGTAAATAGAAAGATTTGGAAATAGTATCTTAGAAGCGATTCAAGAATAGGCCGCTACTTGGCATGGATTTTCACTTTTCATTGTATATAGGGGATTGCTTTGGTGTTGCCACTAGTCAATGAGTGTGGTGTTGTTGTCCCTGTGGTGCATAAAGTGAATGCCACATCGCATTTAACCGCATTTATAAAATCTGGAAAAATGCAACTTAAAATGTTGCTAAATGCCATCCCCCTCTCCTCTCATCTCCCTCATCCACTCCCACCATCACTTCACCCTTTCTTTTCCTTCTGCTCGCCGATGTTGGTCATCACCCTCCACCTCCTCAACTACCCCATTCTCCTCATTCACTCCCTCCAGAGCTCATTGCCTCTCTCCACTCCTTCACATGCATCAACAGCTTCCACAAAACCTCTAGTGTGTGGCTTTCTCACTTTGCATACCTCACTATCTCCAATATCCAACTTAAAGCCTCTAGTCCTTATGTTGTGCTTGGTCACATGAACAAGTGCAAAACTTTGATCACCATTTCCCATGCAAACCTCACTAGTTACCTTCCAAAACACATCCATGCTAACCTTACCCAGATTGATTTCTCTGGAACAACGTTAAAGGATTGTACCACCTTCTTCGCCACCACACCCCCTCTGCCTCCATTGAGAGCAATGATGGCGCGTGCAAAGCTCAAAGCTTTGCTGTTGTGAAGGACCCAAAGAGGGAGCAAATGATATTGTTTACAGTGATTGTGGGATGCAGAAAATTAAAGCGACACAGCACGCGCTAAACAACGGCCACAATTCTGGGGTAAGGAGGGCACATTTGAGATTGTGGAGGAGGTTGCGATGATGGTTGTGCATCATGGAGAATAAGAAGGGTTAAGGCATGGTGGAGGTGAAGTGGATTATTGGTGGGCGGCCAGGAGCAGGAGGAGGGGGAAGTGATGATAGGAGGAGGAGAAGGAGGAGGAAGGGTGACTTTTAGGAATGTTTTTATTTGCATTTAACCACTTTGATAAATGTGGTTAAACACGATGAACTCCAGATCTAAGAACACATGTCATTCACATATCGCCACATAGGCAACAACACCACACTCATTGACCAATGACAACACCAAAGAATTTCCCTTGTATGTATGAGTTCATAGTTATCAATGCGGTGTTGTTTTAAATTTTAGAAAAAAAATGATTATAAAACTTTAATTTTATATATAATTGAAAAAACTTAAAACTGATTTTTTTCAAGAAGCTACTCTTTTAACTTTTCAGAAAAGCCTATAAATTGATATTTTTTTAATATTATGATTATTTTTAAAAAATTATCCGAATATATAAAAAGAGATTTTTGGGAAAAAAAAGTGATTTTGAACCAAAATAATCCTATACAAACGCCCATATTTATTATAGATTATAGATAATAGATTATAGTTAAATGATAGATTTCAAACATGTACTTGAAGTAGGAACAAACCATCATTCAAATTGGTAATTCAGTTTAAGATAGAAACATCCATCACTTATGTATATGGCTGCAATGAAACAAATGACATATTGTTAAACAAGAAAGGATCACGAAAACACATGAAAATTATATAGGGCATATATGAGAAAATTGGGTTAAGAGCAAGGCTTGGCCATAGGATAAAGTTGCATTGATGGTAGCCGTCTTGGGTCAATACGACATATTGGACTCAAATGAGACTTGATTGATTCTGGTTTAATCATTCTATCATGTTATGGCGAAGTAATTAGAGTAAAAAGGGCATACTAATCTAACTCTTGAAAGCACATAGCCTCTGAGAGGTGTCTCATCTTTGGCAAGGGACTAGGTCAAAGTTGTGTAATTCCTAGTGTGATATAGTTAATGATGACATTAGGTTTTGGCAAACTACCACCAGCATCAGATGCTTTATCTGGCTGCTAATATGTAACCATCTGGCATTCTCATTTAGAAAGGCATCGTAACAACTATGAATATGTTATGAAAACTCTAGATTGTAGCACATGCTCATAATGTCATTGTTAACTCCATTGCAGTTGCCAATAACCTTGGAAATTTATGAAGAAGAATGATGCAATCAAGCTTTGCATATTTGTACTCTTCACCACACTTGCCATGCCATGTTCGTTAAATGCCCATGCCTCTGGTGTCATTTTGGTCCTAACTACCAGTGTGAATTGTGGTTATAGATTAGTTCAAATGTAATCCATGAAGTGATGATTTGTACTGCAGTCTTTTTAATTTTTAGGGTGACTACCTATGTAGTCAACCATACATATGCAATGTTTAGTTTGCTTCATACGGACTGTTACGTTTGGTCTGTTGAAAGCTTACGATCCAAACGCTATGTGTTCACCTATGAATAAAATAGATCCTTTTTAATGAAAATTTTACATATCATACGTGATCTTTTTATTATTCTTATCGTTAATTTAACAGGTAGAACTAAAGACATGACATGTAACATTTATGATAAAAAAATCACGTGACAAAGTTACTTAAAATTTTAACACGAGAAGATATGTTCTTATTCATCTATATCCTTTATTATGGCAAGCCAATATATTTTATTGAGACCTGTAAAAGTTTTTATACAAATATTTAAGGATAAATTACACTTGACTACCCATAATATTTGGTGAGATTCACTTGACTTCCTTCTATTTGTTTAGGTAATACTGACTTACTATCTATGTATTGTTCATTATTTGGAGAAGAAGAGGAGAAGGGATTATAATAATTTTATAAACTTAAGAGAAAATCAAGTATAATAATTTCAACTAAGAAAATTATTGTTCATGTTCATTGCGTCATGTATATAATATCATGTCCTTGAAATAAAAATTAAAATATAAAATTACTTGACACTTTTTAAGAATATATAACAATCAGGTTTCAAGTTGGGGCATCTATGCACCCCCCTGCGTCATTTTGTATAACTTAATGTTATATATCTTGCGAGTAATATATTATTACTGCACCGTAGTAATGCCATCGTAAGCCCGTTCAGCAAGAAAATGACATTGACAAACTTATCAGGGTCTTCGCAAGATTGTTAATAATATTTGCTTCATTCTGGTCGGGCCAATGAAAAAGTTATATATGTTAAAAAGTTTGCTTTTGTTTATTCTTCGCTATCATTTTGGCATCACACAAAAATCCTAGTTTTTTTTTTCTTGGTATTTTGTATCTTAAATATGTATCAAAATTTATTTTTGATGATGTTTATCAATATTTATTAATCATCGATTAATTGCATAGGGTAGGCTAGCTTTAAATACTTACTATAAGAATCAAGAACTGATAAATACTTGAGAGCTATCGTAACACTTTTCGAATGTAGGTGATTAGGCTTGCTATTAGTACATGGATTTTGTTAATTCACTATAATATAATTGCAATTAACATTTTAAAAAATTAATTATATAAAAAGATTTGTTAAAACTTTTTTGTAACATCACCAATGAGAATGTTGATACTGAGCTTTAACATATATTTTTTATTTCTTAACATTCTATAATTCATCAAATTAATCTTAATATAATAGTATTTTTCAAAATGAATATTAATTACTTGGTGATATTCTTATTTTGTTTTCATTTGAACTTAATAGATGACAATTTAGAAAATACATATTTAGAGTGAGAATAAAAATTTGAGATTTGAGAGTAAAAATCCTGCCGAACTTCAGAAAATGACTCATATAATTGATATATATATATATATATATATATATATATATATATATATATATATATATTATTAAGATAATACTTCAACGAAATATACTTAACTTCTTTAATATTTGGCCCACCTTAGTTAGTGAGCGTATTAAAATTAAAATGAACATGCGAAGCCATTTTCCCTATGGATCTTCAATTTCGAACAAAATTGCATCAAATGAAAAGAAACTTGTGGAAAAACAAAAGCATGTGAGAAGGTGTCACTCGAAAGAAATGTTTTCTCAATGCTTTCAAAGAATCAAATATATTTAAAAAAGAGTTTAATTTTACTGCATCATTAAATCATATTTTTATTACATAATCTTTCTTTATTTTCAAAATAAACAATTTTTGTTCAAAGTATTTTGTTAACTAAAATATATATGTAAATTTAAAAAGCTACTCATTAAAAAATTTTATTTTATTAATGAGCATTAATATATTTTTCCAAATATTTATTATTATTTTAATTATTAATTATTTATTAAAATAATTTTCAAACATCCTGAATTTTAACCCATTTATGTATGCTCGAGTCATGTTAAGGTCATTCTTTTGTCATTACATTTTGGTTTCATAATTTGTTTACTTTCAAAATAGTACCCTTTGACTATTGTTTTTATTAAACTACTCCTAATTAGTATCCTTTCTATCTAAATCACCCCAACTTTTTTCACCTAATCTCTAAAATACCCCTAACCCTAATCCAACCACTCTCATCTTCCTTCTTCTTGTCTTGGCCACCACCCCCTTTCCCATTCTTACACTCTTGCATTTTTTTTTAACAAAAACACATTTTACCATTTCTCTCATCTTCAACCTCCATCTCCACTACCATCCTCAATCTCACAACTTCTTCATTTCTCCATCAAATCCAACAAACAAATACACTTTTCCATACCTCTTCCACCCAACAAACCCAAATCCACCATTAGTTTCTCAAGAAAAAGCCTCCAACCCCTTCATTCTTGCTTGGCCGAATTGGTG